>JAVLUU010000617.1:0-33427 GCA_032206185.1 Columba guinea | reverse complement strand
GAATTTAGGGTCATCTTTAGGGCGGTTTTAAGTGCATCTTAAGCTTATGACAGCTCAGTTACGTTTTGACCTTAATTAACGCGATAGGCATGAGTCCACTCTTTACGCCGTAAACGATTAGTTTGGGTCTCTTGTGTGACCGCGGTGGCTGGCACAAGATTTACCAACCCTGGGTTGCTATGACTAAGTCAAGTTTACACTTATTGCTTAATGTTAATTACTGCTGAGTACCCGTGGGGGTGTGGCTAAGCAAGGCGTCTTGGGCTGCTATGGGCGTGCCTGATGCCGGCTCCTTTTGCCTACGGTGTAGGAGTCAGGGGCATTTACACTGGAGCGCGGATACTTGCATGTATATATCTAGCGAGAACTAATGGTAAGGTTAGGACTAAGTCTTTTGTCCCCGGGTGGGTGTAGGGCCGTCTTGGCATCTTCAGTGCCATGCTTTGACTGTAAGCTACAGGGACGTTTCCGTTTGTTTGTTTGTTTGTTTCCGTTTGTTTGTTTGTTTGTTTCCGTTTGTTTGTTTGTTTGTTTCCGTTTGTTTGTTTGTTTGTTTCCGTTTGTTTGTTTGTTTGTTTTCGTTTGTTTTGCTTGTTTTCTAGTGGCTTCTTGTGTGGCTTAAATTGGTTTAATGTTTTGGGTACTTTGGACAAAGGTTGGTGAGTGGGCGGGTGATGGGGGGCCGGCTTAAATTGGTTCAATGGCTTGGACGATTGGTGAGTGAAAAATGGCAAAAAGTGTGGCTAAAAATTGGTTAATATTGGGCGCGTGCGAGGCGTGAAAAATCAACAAACAAAGAATGGAAAAATTGGATGAGTTATTAATGGTTTGTTAGAGGATTACGTATATGCGTATGAATTATTTGATGAACTATTAATGGAACTCCAGCGGTAATTGAAGAGGAAAGAAAGTGAAATCAAAGTGAAATTTACAAGATTTTGGGCTGGTTTTTTGGGTGTTTAGTCGAAAGTCAGCCGTGTTGCTTAGAAAGTTAGAGGAAGCAAATAGGGTAAAATGGTGAAAATTTATGTCCTGCGAGCATTCACTGAATTGCAACATTTGTAGGTACTTGGGGACACACCATAACCAGATGCTCGGAAGGGTGCATCTCGCGGGCGAAGCTCTGTATGTCCTTAATCCATTACATATAGCCGAGTTATGGAAGACAAAGTGCATCAGTGTCAAGGTGATACCGGTTATCTTTAAGCCGTAACGCCAATAGTGCCTGAGGTCGAGATTAGTTGGTCACGCATAATTTAGGTGCAGAATATAAACCAATGCGCCCGCCGCACTTGAGGGGCGAGCTGCGGGAGAGAGAGAGAAAAAAAACCAAAGGCGCCAAGGTCGGGGAAATGCCGCGATCACGGACTAAAATGGTGAGGTATGACCCCGACCAGATGTATCTGTGAAGGGCAAGATCTGTAGGAGTTCAACAAGTTATGGTCCTGACCGAGGAACCAGAGGCGCAAAAGAGCAAGTTGTGCTAGGGTGTAGGGGGGAAGAATGGGCCTGAAGCTAGTCGTGATGGATACTTCTCGCGTCGAGTTGCTGATTTCACGTGAGGTGTAAGATTAATAAATAACCCAGTCCCTGCTTTATGTACTTCAGGAGATATTGCATGTTATGGACTACACCAAGCATAGTATGTACTAAAGCACTTCCGTATGGTGGTGGAGGTATACACGTTTAGGCTTTTCATGGGTTTAGTACGAAGTAATGGCTTGTTATGTCCTGGATACCATTGAGTTCTAGTCCTCTGGACGGAGAATGCGGTGGGGAGAGTTGTAGCTCGTCTACGTATATGCCTTAATACATGCATATATTAATGGATCGTTTGAGGATTATGTGGGTATGGAACCAGGAAATAGATAATATGCCTGGGTGCGTGTTCATGCATAATGTGACTACACGACATGTTGACTTTAATACGTATGGGGGTCATGAATATGGTAAATAAATCGATGCACTGTAGTACATAGGACACAAGTGCAGGGGGGTAGGGGGGGTAGGGGGGGGTAGGGGGGGGGGTAGGGGGGGGGGGGCGCCTCCTGCATTGTGTCCTGTTTTTCGTTAGTTTCTGTAGTTGAAGTTTACAACGGCGGTTTTTCAGGCCGCAGTTCTTGGAGAAAAGCCAAGCGGAAACTGCTATGACTTATTTTGTGCTTTTTTTAGGGTTTGGTTTTGTTTTGGGGGGGTTGGGGGTGGCATCTAATCCTTCCCCTTATTACGGGGTTGTTGGGTTGGTAGTGGCGTCTGTTACTGGTTGTGGGTGGTTGTTAAGTTTGGGTGTGTCATTTATGTCACTTGCTCTGTTTATGGTCTATTTAGGGGGCATGTTAGTGGTGTTTGTGTATTCAGTGTCTTTGGCCGCAGATCCGTTTCCTGAGGCTTGAGGTGATTGACGTGTTATGGGCTATGGTTTGGGGTTTGTTGCGGTATTGGTTGTGGGGATTGTTGTTGGGGGTCTTGTTGAGGGGTGAAAATTGGGGGTAGAGACTGTTGATAGTGGGGGGATGTCTTCTGTTCGGATGGATTTTAGTGGTGTGGCCATGTTTTATTCTCATGGGGCTGGGATATTTTTGGTGGCGGGATGGGGGTTGTTACTTACGTTGTTTGTGGTGTTAGAGGTTGTTCGGGGGCTGTCTCGTGGTGCGATTCGGGCGGTATAGGGAGGTGTGGTGTCAGAAGATAGTTTAATGAAGAATACCAGCTTTGGGAGTTGGAGGTGAGGGTTTAATTCCCTCTTTTCTGAAGGGTGAACTCTAAGAAGGGGGATGGCCTTCATTCTTCGGTTTACAAGACCGATGTTTTTATAAACTATTAGAGTTTAGTAGTTGAGTAGTTTGTTTTCTAGGGCTCCGATGGCAGGGAAGAGGACAAGGAGGATGATGAAATAGGTGAGGGAGGCTAGTTGACCAATAATGATGAAAGGGTGTTCTACGGGTTGGCTCCCTACTCATGTTAGGATGAGGAGGTTAGTGACTAGGATTCAGAATAGGAGTTGAGAGAGGGGGCGGAAGATTATTGTGCGTTGTTTGGATTTGTGGAGTAGGGGAGTGAGGAACAGAACTAGTACGGAGGCGGCTAGGGCTAGTACTCCGCCTAGTTTATTGGGGATAGAGCGTAGGATGGCGTATGCGAATAGGAAGTATCACTCTGGTTTAATATGAGGGGGTGTAACTAGTGGGTTTGCAGGTGTAAAGTTTTCTGGGTCTCCTAAGAGGTTAGGGGAGAATAGGGCTAGGGTTATTAGAGGGAGGAGTATTAGCATGAAGCCGAGGATGTCTTTTAGGGAGAAGTAGGGGTGGAATGGAATTTTGTCGCAGTTGGAGGTGATGCCTAGTGGGTTGTTTGAGCCGGATTCATGCAGGAAAGTGAGGTGGATGATGGTGAGGCCTGCAATTATGAAGGGGAGGAGGAAGTGGAGGGTGAAGAATCGTGTCAATGTGGGGTTGTCTACGGAGAACCCGCCTCAGGCCCATTCAACAAGGGTTTGGCCGATGTAGGGGACAGCTGAGAATAGATTGGTAATGACTGTAGCCCCTCAAAACGACATCTGTCCTCAGGGCAGGACGTATCCTACGAAGGCTGTGGCTATGAGGGTCAGTAGGAGGATGACTCCTGTATTTCAGGTTTCCTTGTAAAGGTAGGAGCCATAGTAAAGTCCTCGTCCAATGTGTAGGTAAATACAGATGAAGAAAAATGAGGCTCCATTTGCGTGGAGGTTTCGGATTAGTCAGCCGTATTGTACGTTTCGGCATGTGTGTGCAACAGATGAGAAAGCTAGGGTGGTGTCTGCGGTGTAATGTGCGGCGAGTAGTAAGCCGGTTAGGATTTGAGTTAGTAGGCAAATGCCTAGTAAGGATCCGAAGTTTCATCAGGCGGAGATGTTTGAAGGGGTTGGTAGGTCGATTAGGGAGTTGTTAATTATTTTTAGTAGAGGGTGGTATTTTCGTAGGTTGGGGGCCATTGGTTTACAGGTCTATGAAGAGATAGGATGATGAGGATGGATAGTGCGAAGGATTCCAGGTAGGCTTTGATTAGGCCAGTGTGAAGGTTGATTGAGGCTTTAGTTGCTATGAGTTGGAGATCTGCAAGTCCTTCAGGGCCTATTTTTTTGTATCAAGATAGGTCAATTAGGTGGGAGGCGATTTTTTGTCCAGAGAGTAGGAGGTTTGTGGAGCTGAGTCGGTGGGTTAGGGGATTAAAGAAGCCTAGGGAGGAGGAGAAGTTTAAGAGGTTGTTTTGTTTGGGGTGGGTTAGTATGTGTGTTATGTTGGAGAGTTCGAGGGCTAAGATGATGCCTAGGATTGTGACAATAATAGCAGCGGTTTTTGTGGCTAGGGGTATGGTTATGGGAGGGGTTTTTGTGGGGAGGATGTAAGATGTAATGAGTAGGCCCGCTATAATGCTGCCTAGTGCAAGTCGGGTGATGGGGGCGGTGACTGCTTGGTCGTTTTCATTTGCTGGGGTGATTGAGGGTGCACGGGTAAATCCTGTTTGGACCAGTAAGGTTATGCGGAGGGTGTAGGTTGCGGTGAAGGATGTGGCTAGGAGGGTTAGGAGGAGTGCTCAGGTATTTAGGTAGGATGTGTTTAGGTTTTCGATGATGAGGTCTTTTGAGTAAAATCCTGCTAGGAATGGGGTTCCTATTAGGGCTAGGTTGCCGATAGTTAGGCAGGAGGTGGTTGTTGGTAGGATTTTTTGTAGGCATCCTATTTTTCGGATATCTTGTTCTCCGTTGAGGCTGTGAATGATGGACCCTGAGCATAGGAAGAGCATAGCTTTGAAGAAGGCGTGGGTCGAGATGTGTAGGAAAGCCAGTTGTGGGAGGTTTAGTCCGATTGTAACTATTATTAGGCCTAGTTGGCTTGATGTAGAGAAGGCAATAATTTTTTTGATGTCGTTTTGCGTGAGGGCACATGTTGCGGCGAATAGTGTTGATAGGGCTCCTAGGCAGAGACACAGGGTTAGAGCGGTTTGATTAGTGGCTAGAAGTGGGTGGGTACGGATGAGTAGGAAGATCCCTGCTACCACTATTGTGCTAGAGTGGAGTAAGGCGGAGACTGGAGTTGGGCCTTCTATGGCGGCTGGTAGTCAGGGGTGTAGGCCAAATTGGGCGGATTTTCCTGTAGCGGCTAAGATGAGACCTAGAAGGGGGAGAGTGGGTGTTTGGGTGGTAAAGGTGGCCTGTTGGATCTCTCAGGTGTTTGTAGTGGAGGCAAGTCAGGCTATACTTAGGATTAGGCCGATGTCTCCAATTCGGTTGTAAAGTACAGCTTGGAGGGCAGCTGTGTTGGCTTCTGCTCGGCCCTGTCATCAGCCGATTAGTAGGAATGATATGATTCCGACGCCTTCTCAGCCAATGAATAGGAGGAACATGTTGTTAGCAATGGTTAGTGTTAGTATGGCGATTAGGAATAGTAGGAGGTAAGAGAAGAATTTTGTGATGTAGGGTTCTGTACTTATGTACCATGTTGCGAATTGGAGGATAGATCATGTTACAAGCAGTGCGATGGGGAGAAATATTAGGGAGTACTGGTCTATTTTGAGGCTAATGGGGATTTTGAAGTTTATGATGAATTTTCATTCTAGGTGGGAAATGATGTTCTCTGGGCCTAGGTACATGAAGAGCGTTATTGGTACTAGACTTATTAGAAATGCGATCTTGACAGCGTGTGTAATGGTAGCTGGGGAGTTTGAGAAGTTTTTTGATATGAGTGGGAGTAGGATGGGCGTGAGAATGATTATAAATGTTAGGAGGATGGAGGTGTTAAGGAGTAGGGCATGTTCCACTACTTTTACTTGGATTTGCACCAAGATAGATGGCTCCTAAGACCAGTGGATTGCTGTTATCCTTTAAAAGTAAGGGGGCTGAGGTTTTAGACTCAGATACAGGAATTAGCAGTTCTTGTTGGTTGAACCTCCCCTCGGCAGGTAAGAAGGGTTTAACTTCTATTTTTAGGATCACAGTCTAATGTTTGGGTTAAACTATACTTGCATGAGAGGACCCCTGAGATTAGGTCAGGTTTTAGGATGAGGAGTAGTATGGGAAGGGCGTGTAGAGATATTAGGAGGTGTTCTCGTGTGGTAGAGTTTTGGATGGATGTGATGTGGGTAGGTATAGTCCCTCGTTGAGTTATTAGGAGTATGAATAGGGTGTATGAGGCGGTCAATAGGGTTGCGATTCCGGTTAAAATGATAGTGGGAGTGGACCAGTTGAATAGTGCGATTATAATGGTTAGTTCTGCTATTAGGTTTGTTGTTGGGGGGAGGGCTATGTTTGTAAGGTTGGCTAGGAGTCATCAGGTGGCTATTAGGGGTAGGAGGGGCTGCAGGCCTCGTGTTAGGATTAGGATTCGGCTATGTGTTCGTTCGTAGTTAGTGTTGGCTAAGCAGAATAGTATGGAGGAGGTTAGTCCGTGTGAGATTATAAGGAGTATTGCGCCTGAGAATGCTCAATGGGTTTGAATTATGCTTGCGGCGATGACTAGGCCTATATGGCTAACAGAGGAGTAGGCAATGAGGGATTTGAGGTCCGTTTGGCGTAGGCAGATTGAGCTGGTTATTAGGGCGCCTCATAGGGCTAGGGTGATGAATGGGTAGTGTAGGTGGTTGGAGGTAGGGCTTATTAGGAGGGTAACTCGTATAATACCATAGCCGCCTAGCTTGAGGAGTAAGGCTGCGAGTAGTATTGATCCTGCGATAGGTGCTTCAACGTGGGCTTTGGGCAGTCATAGGTGCAAGCCGTATAGGGGTGCTTTTACCATGAATGCTGTTAGTAGGGCCAGATTAGATAGGAGATCGGTTCAGGAGTTGTTAAGGGGAGGGTGGGCTAGTTTAAGTATTGTGAGGTGTAGTGTGCCGATTTGCATGTGTAGGTACAATATGACAACTAGTAGTGGAAGAGAGCTGATGAGAGTGTAGAATAGTAGGTAGATGCCAGCGCTTAGGCGTTCTGGTTGGTTTCCTCATCGTGTGATGAGGATTAGGGTGGGGATTAGGGTTGCTTCGAATGAGATGTAGAACAGTATTAGCTCAGTGGACGCGAAGGCCATGAGGATGAAGGGTTGGATTGTGATTAGTGTTGTGATGAAGACTCGTTTTCGTGTGAGGGGTTCGTGTTGGAGGTGATTTTGGCTTGCTATGATTATGAGGGGGAGTAGTCAACAGGATAAGACTAGAAGCGGGGATGAGATTTGGTCAATGCCAGTCCATGGGGTTATGTTTTTGTGCGGGTAGTGTGATGGAAGTAGCCACTGGAGGCTTAGGGTGGCGATTAGGAGGCTGTACGTGGTGGTGTTTGTTCATAAAAATTTTTTGGGTGATAGGAGGGCTGTGGGGATGAGTATGATTGTGGGGAGGATGATTTTTAGCATTGTAGGAGGTTAAGGTTATGTAGGTGGTCTGACCCGTGAGTTCGTGTAGAGGCTACTAGTATGGCTAGGCCGGCTCCTGCTTCACATGCTGAGAATGCTAGTATGAGCACAGGTGTTAGGGTGAATGTTGTTGCTTGGTTCTCGATGGGTCAGATCGACAGGGCGAGGTACATAGATAGTATTATACTCTCTAAGCATAGTAGGGCGGAGATTAGGTGGGTTCGGTGGAAGGCTAATCCTAGGCCGCTTAGGGCGAAGGCAGAGTAAAAGCTTAGGTGAAGGAGTGACATTAAGAAAGTCATAGGGTTGGGCTATGGTCTGTTGAGCCGAAATCAACTGTCTTGATTAGACTAACTTTCTGTTATTCTGCTCATTCTAGTCCTCCTTGCATTCATTCGTAGATCAGTCCTAGAGTTAATAGGAAGATGAGGGTGGAGGCTCATGCAAGTGTGACGACGGGGGATTGAAGCTGGCTAGCTCATGGGAGGGGAAGGAGGAGGGCAATTTCCAGGTCAAAAAGAAGGAAGAGGATAGCTACTGAGGAAGAATCGGATTGAAAATGGGAGTCGAGCGGATCCCAGGGGGTCGAAACCGCACTCGTACGGAGATAGTTTTTCTATGTCTGGGTTTATTTGGGCAAGTCAAAAGTTTAATGTGGTTAGGAGGATGGATAGGATGAGGGATAAGGTGAGTATGAATGTGATTATGTTGATTGCTCTTCTCTGGGGTTTTACCAGATTTTAAGGATTGGAAGTCGATTGTAATTAGTATACTAGAAGAGCATGATCCTCATCAGTAAATGGTTATGTAGAGGAATAATCAGATGACGTCTACGAAGTGTCAGTATCAGGCTGCTGCTTCGAATCCGAAGTGGTGGTTTGATGTAAAGTGGAAGTTGATTAGTCGTAAGAGGCAGACTGAAAGGAATGAGGATCCAATGATGACATGGAGGCCATGGAATCCTGTGGCGACGAAGAAAGTTGAGCCATATACCCCATCGGCGATGGAAAAGGGTGCTTCATAGTATTCTGTGGCTTGGAGTGCTGTGAAGTAGAATCCTAGTAGGATGGTTAGGGCAAGTGCTTGGATAGCTTGTTTCCGGTTGCCCTCTGTGATGCTGTGGTGTGCTCATGTGACGGTGACCCCGGAAGCGAGTAGGATGGCTGTGTTTAGTAGAGGGACTTCTAGAGGGTTGAGTGGGTTGATTCCAGTGGGAGGTCATTGACCACCTAGTTCTGGGGTGGGGGCTAGGCTGGAGTGGAAGAAGGCTCAGAAGAAGCCGAGGAAGAAGAATGCCTCTGATGTGATGAAGAGGATTATTCCGTATCGTAGGCCTTTTTGTACGGTGGGGGTGTGGTGGCCTTGGAATGTGCTCTCTCGTACAATGTCACGTCATCATTGTAGTATTACTAAGAGTATGGAGAGAAGTCCTAAGGTTAGGAGGTGTGATGTGTTGAAGTGAAATCATATGATTAGCCCTGAGGTGGTAAGTAGGGCGGCTGTTGCTCCTAGAATGGGCCAGGGGCTCGGGTCTACTATGTGGTAGGAGTGGGCTTGGTGGGCCATTAGATGTTTTCCTGTAAGTAGAGGCTTAGGAGTAGGACGAAGACGTATGCCTGGATTATGGCTACTGCTACTTCTAGAATGGTCAAGAGGAATAAGATTGATGCTGTTAGAAGTGAAATTGTTGGTATGATAGGGAGGAGGGCGGTTGTGGCTGTAGAAATGAGTTGGATGAGGAGGTGGCCTGCTGTTAGGTTGGCTGTGAGACGGACTCCTAAGGCTAGGGGGCGGATTAATAGGCTAACGGTTTCGATCATGATTAGGGCGGGGATTAGCGGCGTGGGTGTGCCCTCCGGTAAAAGGTGACCTAGAGCAATTGAGGGCTGATTACGTAAGCCTGTGAGAAGGGTAGCTAGTCAGAGCGGGAATGCTAGGGCTATGTTTATTGATAGTTGAGTAGTTGGGGTGAATGTGTATGGTAGGAGACCTAAGAGGTTAATTGTGAGTAGGAGGATTATTAGGGAAGTTAACAGTAAGGCTCATTTATGGCCATTTTTGTTTAATGGGATTATTAATTGCTTTGTGATTAGGTGGAGGAGTCAGAGCTGGAGGGTAGACAGGCGGTTAGTGATTCAGCGGTTGTTAGGCGATGGGAGAAGTAGTGCGGGGAATAGCATTGAGAGGAGGATCAGTGGGATTCCTAGGAGGCATGGGCTTGTGAATTGATCAAAGAAGCTTAAGTTCATGGTCAGGTTCAGGGTGTTGATTTTGTGGTGGTTAGGATTTTGTTAGAAGGAGGGTTGGTGGGGGTGAATGATAGGAGTTTGGGCTGGATAATTAGGGAGAAGGTCAATCATGACAGGAACATGATGGAGAATCATGGGGTTGGATTGAGCTGGGGCATGTCATTAAGGAGGGGCGGGCAATCCTCTTTCTCTAGCTTAAAAGGCTAGCGCTGGCATATAGCTTCTTAATGATTATGAGGATAATAGTGTGGATCAGGATTCGAAGTGGGTGAGTGGAGTTGATTCTACTACAATTGGTATGTAGCTGTGGTTAGCTCCACAGATTTCTGAGCATTGGCCATAGAAGATTCCCGGTCGAGTAGTAATGAATGATGTTTGGTTCAGTCGTCCGGGGATTGCATCAGTTTTTACTCCGAGGGAGGGAACTGCTCAGGAGTGTAAGACATCATCGGCGGTGACGATAATGCGAATTGGAGATTCTATGGGAACAACAACACGGTGGTCTACTTCTAACAGTCGGAAATGTCCTGGTGGGAGTTCTGTTGTGGGAACTATGTAGGAGTCGAATGTCAGGTCCTTGAAATCTGTATACTCATAGGATCAGTATCATTGATGTCCGATAGCTTTTAGGGTTAGGTCTGGTTCATCAATTTCATCCATTATGTAGAGGATTTGTAGTGATGGAAGGGCAAGTAGAATAAGGACGACAGCTGGCAGGATTGTTCAAATT
Source organism: Columba guinea (assembly GCA_032206185.1). Lineage (NCBI taxonomy): Eukaryota > Metazoa > Chordata > Aves > Columbiformes > Columbidae > Columba > Columba guinea. The sequence continues at coordinate 23,069 of JAVLUU010000617.1, read as the reverse complement.
AGTTCGACTTCTTGGGCGTCTACGGTGTTTGAAGAAAGCTTTTCTATAAGTATGAGTGTTAAAAGGTAAAGGACTAGGCTGCAGATTGCTAGGGCAACTATTAGGGCGTGATCGTGGAATTCGACAAGTTCTTCTATAATGGGGGATGAGGCATCTTGAAATCCGAATTGTGAGTGATTAGCCATAGTGAGAAGTACAGGATTTTCACCTGTGATTTAGTCTTGACAAGGCTATGTAATAAGTTTACTAACGTCTCATAAGAAAGAAGCATAAGTGGTTTGATGCGGTTGGCTTGAAACCAGCGTACGAGGGTTCGATTCCTTCCTTTCTTGTACTTGGACGAAGGCTGGTTCCTCGAAGGTGTGGTACGGAGGCGGGCAGCCGTGGATTCACTCGATGTTGGTGGAGGTAAGTTCTGGTTGTAGTACTTTGCGTTTTGATGCGAAGGCTTCTCAGATGATGAATATTAGTATGATTACGGCTGTTATTGAGATTAGTGATCCGATGGAGGAGATGGTGTTTCACAGGGTGTAGGCGTCTGGGTAGTCTGAGTACCGTCGTGGTATTCCGGCAAGGCCGAGGAAGTGTTGGGGGAAGAATGTCAGGTTAACACCTGTGAATATAACTCCAAAGTGGGCCTTGGCTCATGTAGGGTGGAGGGTGTATCCCGTAAATAGTGGGAATCAGTGGGTGAATCCTGCTAGAATAGCGAAGACAGCCCCTATTGAGAGGACATAGTGGAAGTGGGCAACTACGTAGTATGTGTCGTGGAGGGCAATGTCTAAGGAGGAGTTTGCCAGGACAATTCCCGTTAGGCCTCCAATAGTGAAAAGGAAAATGAAGCCTAGGGCTCATAATATAGGGGGATCTCATTTGATAGTTCCGCCATGGAGTGTGGCTAGTCAGCTGAAGACTTTAATACCTGTTGGGATGGCAATGATTATGGTGGCTGATGTGAAGTATGCTCGGGTGTCTACGTCTATGCCTACCGTAAATATATGGTGGGCTCAAACGATAAAGCCTAGGAAACCAATAGATAGTATGGCTCATACCATGCCTATGTAGCCAAAGGGCTCTTTTTTACCTGCGTAATAGGCTACTACGTGGGAGATGATTCCGAATCCTGGTAAAATTAGGATGTAAACTTCAGGGTGGCCAAAGAATCAGAAGAGGTGCTGATATAGTACTGGGTCTCCTCCGCCAGCAGGGTCGAAGAAAGTGGTATTTAGATTTCGATCTGTGAGCAATATTGTGATGCCGGCAGCAAGGACAGGTAGGGATAATAGAAGGAGGACGGCAGTGATGAGAACTGATCACACGAATAATGGAGTTTGGTATTGTGAGAGGGCTGGTGGTTTTATGTTAATGGCAGTTGTGATAAAGTTGATGGCCCCTAGGATAGAGGAGACACCAGCAAGGTGGAGGGAGAAGATGGCGAGGTCTACGGAGGCTCCGGCGTGGGCTAGGTTACCAGCCAGGGGGGGATAGACGGTTCATCCTGTTCCTGCGCCGGCTTCGACTGTGGAGGAGGCTAGGAGGAGGAGAAAGGATGGGGGTAGAAGTCAGAAGCTTATGTTATTTATCCGTGGGAATGCTATGTCGGGGGCGCCAATTATGAGGGGGACTAATCAGTTTCCAAAGCCCCCGATTATGATTGGTATAACTATAAAGAAGATTATTACGAAGGCATGGGCTGTAACGATTACATTGTAGATCTGATCATCTCCTAGAAGGGTGCCAGGCTGTCCTAGTTCTGCGCGAATAAGGAGGCTGAGTGCGGTACCAACTATGCCGGCTCATGCCCCGAAAATCAGGTACAGGGTGCCGATGTCTTTGTGGTTGGTGGAGAATAGTCATCGATTGATTAGGGTCACAGGTAAGATGGCTGAGTGTGTGAAGCGTTAGGCTGTAGTCCTTTTTACAGAGGTTAAATTCCTCTTCTTATCGGCTCTGTAGTGAAAGTTTCATGTTGAGTTGCAAGCTCATTGATGCACGCTAAGAGTGCCGGAGTCTAGTAGGCAGAAGCCTGTTGGTTTAGGCGTCTGGCTGTTAACCAGGAGTTCATGGGATCGAGGCCCATCTGTCTAGCCAAGGTTCTAGCTTAATTAAAGTATCTGAGTTGCATTCAGGGGATGCAGGTTAGTGTCCTGCGAATCTTAGCAGAAACTAAGAGGGTTTAACTCTTGTCTAAGGCTTTGAAGGCCTTTGGTTTGGATCGATCCTAAGTTTCTAAAGAGTTGTAAGGATTATAGGGGAGAGTGGCAGGAGTAGGGTGGCTAAGGAGGTTAGGATGGCGACCGGGGTGTTTGTGGATTTGTTGGTGTGCCACTGTTTTATGTGGTTTGTGGTGTTAGGGGGTAGAGTGATTGTTGAGTAGTATGCAAGGCGGAGATAGAAGAATAGTCCGAGTAAAGAGAGTATAGCTATAATTGTGGCTGTTAGGGTTATTTCTTGTTTGGTAAGTTCTTGAATGATGAGTCATTTGGGTAGGAAGCCTGTTAGTGGTGGAAGGCCTGCTAGTGAGAGTAGGGTTGTCATTAATGTTGCGTTCAACATCGGAGTTTTTGTCCATGAGGTTATTATTGTTGTTAGTTTTAGTGCTTTAGTGGTGTTAAGGGTGAGAAATACGGTGGCGGTTATTAGGGTATATAGGTAGAAGGTTAGAAGGGTGAGGTTTGGATTGTAAATGATGATGACCGCTATTCATCCCATGTGGGAGATGGAGGAGAAGGCTAAAATCTTTCGGATTTGAGTTTGATTAAGTCCTATTCAGCCCCCTAGGGCTGCTGAGGAGATAGCCATGATAGTTAGCAGGGTTGGGTTTAGTGAGTGAGATGTTATGAGGAGGATAGTGATTGGGGGAAGTTTTAGGGCTGTGGATAGTAGTAGTGCTGTGGTTATGGATGACCCTTGAAGTACTTCTGGGAATCAAAAGTGGAAGGGTACTAGTCCTAGTTTTATAGAGATTGCAATTGTAAGTAGAATGCATGATGTTGGGTGGGTGAGTTGGGTGATGTCTCATTGTCCAGTAGCTCAGGCATTAGATATACTTGAGAATAGAAGTAGGGCTGATGCTGTTGCTTGTACTAGGAAGTATTTGATTGTAGCTTCAATGGCTCGTGGGTGATGGGGCTTAGAGATGAAGGGGATGATTGCAAGGGTGTTGATTTCTAGTCCGGTTCAAGCTATTACTCAGTGGTTGCTTGAAATGGTGATGGTTGTTCCTAGAAGTAGGCTCAGGGTTGAAGCTAATATGGCGTGTGGGTTCATTAGTAGGGGAAGGAGTTAAACCATCATTTTCGGGGTATGGGCCCGATAGCTTTATTAGCTGACCCTGCTAGAAAATAATATAGAGGAAGTATGAGGAGTTTTGATCTCTTTTGTGTAGGTTCGAATCCTGCTTTTCTAAGGTGAAGGAAATGAGAGGGTTGGTATACCTCTATGTTCACTTTATCATAGTGACCCTTGGGTTCAGGCACATTTCCGTTTACTGGGGTATTTTCTTAGGTAGGGTGGAAGGCCTGCATAGGAGATGGGCATGCTAGTGTGCCAGAGGCATAGAGCTAGGGTTAGGGGTAGGAAACTTTTTCAGAGGAGATGTATGAGTTGATCGTAGCGGAATCGTGGGTAGGAGGCACGGACTCAAAGGAATCCAGAGGAGAGAAGAAGGGTTTTTGTGGCTAGAATCAAGGGGTATAGTTCTGGGGATAGGCCTAGTGAACTTGGATTCAGGAATAGGATGGCAGTTATAGTGTTTATCAGTATGATATTAGCATATTCGGCTAGGAAGAAAAGGGCGAATGGGCCTGCGGCATATTCTACGTTGAAGCCCGAGACTAGTTCGGACTCCCCTTCAGTAAGGTCGAATGGAGCTCGGTTAGTTTCGGCGAGGGTGGAGATATATCATATTATTGCAAGGGGTCAGGAGGAGAAGATGAGGTATATGGGTTCTTGGGTAGTGGCAAGGGTATTAAGGGTGTAATTTCCGCTCAATATGATCACGGATAGGAGAATGATGGCTAGTGTTACTTCATAGGAGATAGTTTGTGCTACTGCTCGTAGTGCTCCGATGAGTGCGTACTTTGAGTTGGAGGCTCAGCCAGACCATAGGATGGAGTAGACTGCTAGACTTGATATGGCTAGAAGAAATAGGAGGCCTAAGTTAAGGTCAGTAAGGGAGAAGGGGAGGGGGAGTGGAATTCAAATTGTAATAGCTAAGAGTAGAGCTAGTATAGGGGTTATGATAAAAAGAATTGGAGAGGAGGTGGACGGGCGGATGGGTTCTTTAATGAATAGTTTAACGCCATCTGCCACTGGTTGGAGGAGTCCGAAAGGCCCTACAATGTTTGGGCCTTTTCGAGCTTGCATGTAGCTCAGGACTTTTCGTTCCACCAGGGTCAGGAATGCCACGGCGATTAGGATTGGTACTGCATACGATAGAGATATAATGAGGTAGGTTATAAACATGGGGGTAGTGAGCTAGGGAGAGGACTTGAACCTCTGGGTAAAGGGCTTAAGCCTTTTGCATTTACCAAACTCTGCCACGCTAGCGATCCTTTTCTAGGAATGAGTGTTGTGTGGGGTCTCTTTGTAATTTAGTTGCATTCATTACTTAGGGAGGGGGCATGCGTTGAAGTATTGGCCTCACTTTTCCGGTCCTTTCGTACTAGGAAAAGTTCAACATAGATAGAAACCGACCTGGATTGCTCCGGTCTGAACTCAGATCACGTAGGACTGTTAATCGTTGAACAAACGAACCCTTGATAGCGGCTGCACCATCAGGATGTCCTGATCCAACATCGAGGTCGTAAACCTCCTCGTCGATATGGGCTCTTGGAGGAGATTGCGCTGTTATCCCTGGGGTAGCTTGGTCCATTGGTCAATTATATTGGGTCTGGTTGCTGTTAGCACGTTGAGGGGTTGCTCTTGGTTAAGAGGGGTGGTCTTATTTTTGGAGGTTTTGTTTTTCTCCAAGGTCGCCCCAACCGAAAAATGCAAGCCAGCGTTGTGTTTGGTGGGCCTAGTGGGCTAAGTTTAGTTGTGGGGTGGCTGCTGATTTTTAAGTTCCACAGGGTCTTCTCGTCTTATGTATTTATTCCTGCTTTTGCACAAGAAGATCAATTTCACTGATTATCTGTAAGAGACAGTTAAGACCTCGTTTAGCCATTCATACAAGTCTCAATTTATGGGACAATTGATTGCGCTACCTTCGCACGGTTAGGATACCGCGGCCGTTGAACATAGAGTCACTGGGCAGGCATCACCTTCAATACTTGCTTAGCTGAAGGCTATGTTTTTGGTAAACAGTCGGGCCTTAGATATTTGCCTAGTTCCTTTTACAGATTTCAATCTTTCTAGCATGCGCTCCTGGGTTGGGGTAACAGAGAATGTAATACGTGGTCTTGTTGTAGTGGGAGTATTAGATGTCTGTTAATAATGTGCGGATGTAAGTTTGCGCTTGAGAGGGGTTTGCCCTAGTTACTCATTTTAGCATTAATTCACCTATAGGTATAGGTTGACCTGCTAGTGGGAAGGGAATCATATGGATTTAGAATCTTTATGGGAGAGGAGCTTTGACGCACTCTTTACTGGTGGCTGCTTAAAGGCCCACAATTGTCATACAGGGTTGTAATTATCCGCTAGGGGAGGTTGTATCCTTTTTTAAAGGAGCTGTACCTCCTTTAAATTACTCTTGATGCTCGTCATTGGGGTTGTTGGGAGTTCCTGGAGGAGATATCAAGGTTGAACTTAGATTCGTTTTGCAGGTAACCAGCTATCACCCAGCTCGATTGGCTTTTCACCTCTACTAGCAAGTCATCCCACTCTTTTGCAACAGAGACGGGTTCGCTCAAGGTTAGCTGCTTGCAAGTAGCTCGCTTAGGTTTCGGGGTGGCAAGCTTAAGTCCGCTTCGCTTGGTTGTTCTAGCTAGACCATAATGCAAGAGGTACAAGGGTTTATCTTTGCTGTTTATTGCTTGGCTTGTTCACTGCTATTTCATCTTTCCCTTACGGTACGGGTCTCTATAGCGCCTAATGACTTTTCTATCACCTATACTAAGTTGGAAGAATGTTTTGGTTTAAAGATTTAGTAGATTTTTGTGTGTGCTTGTCGTGGGGATTGGGCTAGAGTTGGCTTCAAGACGACCTGATGTGTGGCAGGCATCTTTCAGGTGTAAGCTGAATGCTTTTATATTATAGCTACGTCTTGGTGAGCTAAGCGCACCTTCCGGTACACTTACCTTGTTACGACTTACCTCATCTTTGGCAGGTACGGGTATTATTTATTGGTAATTCGGGGCTTATGAGGAGGGTGACGGGCGGTATGTACGTGCCCCAGAGCCGGCTTAAAGGGGGCTTATATTATCCCGCTTTACTGCTAAATCCGCCTTCTAGGGGCTGTTTCATGCCCCTTTTCGTGAGATTTTCTAAGTTAGAAAATGTAGCCCATTTCTTCCACTTCATGGGCTATACCTTGACCTGTCTTGTTAGCGGGGTTAGGGCGGTTGAGCTCACTGCAGTGCTCTCAGAAGAGGTGAGCTGGCGACGGCGGTATGTAGGCTGTTTATGGCAAGAAGTGGTTGGGTGTATCGTGGATTATCGATTACAGAACAGGCTCCTCTAGGTGGGTTTGGGGCACCGCCAAGTCCTTAGAGTTTTAAGCGTTTGTGCTCGTAGTTCTCAGGCGGATGCTTTGGTTATATAGAGCATCGAGATTTAGGGCCAGGCATAGTGGGGTATCTAATCCCAGTTTGTGCCCTGGCTTTCGTGGAGTTCATTGGGTCTTGTGAATTTAGGGTCATCTTTAGGGCGGTTTTAAGTGCATCTTAAGCTTATGACAGCTCAGTTACGTTTTGACCTTAATTAACGCGATAGGCATGAGTCCACTCTTTACGCCGTAAACGATTAGTTTGGGTCTCTTGTGTGACCGCGGTGGCTGGCACAAGATTTACCAACCCTGGGTTGCTATGACTAAGTCAAGTTTACACTTATTGCTTAATGTTAATTACTGCTGAGTACCCGTGGGGGTGTGGCTAAGCAAGGCGTCTTGGGCTGCTATGGGCGTGCCTGATGCCGGCTCCTTTTGCCTACGGTGTAGGAGTCAGGGGCATTTACACTGGAGCGCGGATACTTGCATGTATATATCTAGCGAGAACTAATGGTAAGGTTAGGACTAAGTCTTTTGTCCCCGGGTGGGTGTAGGGCCGTCTTGGCATCTTCAGTGCCATGCTTTGACTGTAAGCTACAGGGACGTTTCCGTTTGTTTGTTTGTTTGTTTCCGTTTGTTTGTTTGTTTGTTTCCGTTTGTTTGTTTGTTTGTTTCCGTTTGTTTGTTTGTTTGTTTCCGTTTGTTTGTTTGTTTGTTTTCGTTTGTTTTGCTTGTTTTCTAGTGGCTTCTTGTGTGGCTTAAATTGGTTTAATGTTTTGGGTACTTTGGACAAAGGTTGGTGAGTGGGCGGGTGATGGGGGGCCGGCTTAAATTGGTTCAATGGCTTGGACGATTGGTGAGTGAAAAATGGCAAAAAGTGTGGCTAAAAATTGGTTAATATTGGGCGCGTGCGAGGCGTGAAAAATCAACAAACAAAGAATGGAAAAATTGGATGAGTTATTAATGGTTTGTTAGAGGATTACGTATATGCGTATGAATTATTTGATGAACTATTAATGGAACTCCAGCGGTAATTGAAGAGGAAAGAAAGTGAAATCAAAGTGAAATTTACAAGATTTTGGGCTGGTTTTTTGGGTGTTTAGTCGAAAGTCAGCCGTGTTGCTTAGAAAGTTAGAGGAAGCAAATAGGGTAAAATGGTGAAAATTTATGTCCTGCGAGCATTCACTGAATTGCAACATTTGTAGGTACTTGGGGACACACCATAACCAGATGCTCGGAAGGGTGCATCTCGCGGGCGAAGCTCTGTATGTCCTTAATCCATTACATATAGCCGAGTTATGGAAGACAAAGTGCATCAGTGTCAAGGTGATACCGGTTATCTTTAAGCCGTAACGCCAATAGTGCCTGAGGTCGAGATTAGTTGGTCACGCATAATTTAGGTGCAGAATATAAACCAATGCGCCCGCCGCACTTGAGGGGCGAGCTGCGGGAGAGAGAGAGAAAAAAAACCAAAGGCGCCAAGGTCGGGGAAATGCCGCGATCACGGACTAAAATGGTGAGGTATGACCCCGACCAGATGTATCTGTGAAGGGCAAGATCTGTAGGAGTTCAACAAGTTATGGTCCTGACCGAGGAACCAGAGGCGCAAAAGAGCAAGTTGTGCTAGGGTGTAGGGGGGAAGAATGGGCCTGAAGCTAGTCGTGATGGATACTTCTCGCGTCGAGTTGCTGATTTCACGTGAGGTGTAAGATTAATAAATAACCCAGTCCCTGCTTTATGTACTTCAGGAGATATTGCATGTTATGGACTACACCAAGCATAGTATGTACTAAAGCACTTCCGTATGGTGGTGGAGGTATACACGTTTAGGCTTTTCATGGGTTTAGTACGAAGTAATGGCTTGTTATGTCCTGGATACCATTGAGTTCTAGTCCTCTGGACGGAGAATGCGGTGGGGAGAGTTGTAGCTCGTCTACGTATATGCCTTAATACATGCATATATTAATGGATCGTTTGAGGATTATGTGGGTATGGAACCAGGAAATAGATAATATGCCTGGGTGCGTGTTCATGCATAATGTGACTACACGACATGTTGACTTTAATACGTATGGGGGTCATGAATATGGTAAATAAATCGATGCACTGTAGTACATAGGACACAAGTGCAGGGGGGTAGGGGGGGTAGGGGGGGGTAGGGGGGGGGGTAGGGGGGGGGGGGCGCCTCCTGCATTGTGTCCTGTTTTTCGTTAGTTTCTGTAGTTGAAGTTTACAACGGCGGTTTTTCAGGCCGCAGTTCTTGGAGAAAAGCCAAGCGGAAACTGCTATGACTTATTTTGTGCTTTTTTTAGGGTTTGGTTTTGTTTTGGGGGGGTTGGGGGTGGCATCTAATCCTTCCCCTTATTACGGGGTTGTTGGGTTGGTAGTGGCGTCTGTTACTGGTTGTGGGTGGTTGTTAAGTTTGGGTGTGTCATTTATGTCACTTGCTCTGTTTATGGTCTATTTAGGGGGCATGTTAGTGGTGTTTGTGTATTCAGTGTCTTTGGCCGCAGATCCGTTTCCTGAGGCTTGAGGTGATTGACGTGTTATGGGCTATGGTTTGGGGTTTGTTGCGGTATTGGTTGTGGGGATTGTTGTTGGGGGTCTTGTTGAGGGGTGAAAATTGGGGGTAGAGACTGTTGATAGTGGGGGGATGTCTTCTGTTCGGATGGATTTTAGTGGTGTGGCCATGTTTTATTCTCATGGGGCTGGGATATTTTTGGTGGCGGGATGGGGGTTGTTACTTACGTTGTTTGTGGTGTTAGAGGTTGTTCGGGGGCTGTCTCGTGGTGCGATTCGGGCGGTATAGGGAGGTGTGGTGTCAGAAGATAGTTTAATGAAGAATACCAGCTTTGGGAGTTGGAGGTGAGGGTTTAATTCCCTCTTTTCTGAAGGGTGAACTCTAAGAAGGGGGATGGCCTTCATTCTTCGGTTTACAAGACCGATGTTTTTATAAACTATTAGAGTTTAGTAGTTGAGTAGTTTGTTTTCTAGGGCTCCGATGGCAGGGAAGAGGACAAGGAGGATGATGAAATAGGTGAGGGAGGCTAGTTGACCAATAATGATGAAAGGGTGTTCTACGGGTTGGCTCCCTACTCATGTTAGGATGAGGAGGTTAGTGACTAGGATTCAGAATAGGAGTTGAGAGAGGGGGCGGAAGATTATTGTGCGTTGTTTGGATTTGTGGAGTAGGGGAGTGAGGAACAGAACTAGTACGGAGGCGGCTAGGGCTAGTACTCCGCCTAGTTTATTGGGGATAGAGCGTAGGATGGCGTATGCGAATAGGAAGTATCACTCTGGTTTAATATGAGGGGGTGTAACTAGTGGGTTTGCAGGTGTAAAGTTTTCTGGGTCTCCTAAGAGGTTAGGGGAGAATAGGGCTAGGGTTATTAGAGGGAGGAGTATTAGCATGAAGCCGAGGATGTCTTTTAGGGAGAAGTAGGGGTGGAATGGAATTTTGTCGCAGTTGGAGGTGATGCCTAGTGGGTTGTTTGAGCCGGATTCATGCAGGAAAGTGAGGTGGATGATGGTGAGGCCTGCAATTATGAAGGGGAGGAGGAAGTGGAGGGTGAAGAATCGTGTCAATGTGGGGTTGTCTACGGAGAACCCGCCTCAGGCCCATTCAACAAGGGTTTGGCCGATGTAGGGGACAGCTGAGAATAGATTGGTAATGACTGTAGCCCCTCAAAACGACATCTGTCCTCAGGGCAGGACGTATCCTACGAAGGCTGTGGCTATGAGGGTCAGTAGGAGGATGACTCCTGTATTTCAGGTTTCCTTGTAAAGGTAGGAGCCATAGTAAAGTCCTCGTCCAATGTGTAGGTAAATACAGATGAAGAAAAATGAGGCTCCATTTGCGTGGAGGTTTCGGATTAGTCAGCCGTATTGTACGTTTCGGCATGTGTGTGCAACAGATGAGAAAGCTAGGGTGGTGTCTGCGGTGTAATGTGCGGCGAGTAGTAAGCCGGTTAGGATTTGAGTTAGTAGGCAAATGCCTAGTAAGGATCCGAAGTTTCATCAGGCGGAGATGTTTGAAGGGGTTGGTAGGTCGATTAGGGAGTTGTTAATTATTTTTAGTAGAGGGTGGTATTTTCGTAGGTTGGGGGCCATTGGTTTACAGGTCTATGAAGAGATAGGATGATGAGGATGGATAGTGCGAAGGATTCCAGGTAGGCTTTGATTAGGCCAGTGTGAAGGTTGATTGAGGCTTTAGTTGCTATGAGTTGGAGATCTGCAAGTCCTTCAGGGCCTATTTTTTTGTATCAAGATAGGTCAATTAGGTGGGAGGCGATTTTTTGTCCAGAGAGTAGGAGGTTTGTGGAGCTGAGTCGGTGGGTTAGGGGATTAAAGAAGCCTAGGGAGGAGGAGAAGTTTAAGAGGTTGTTTTGTTTGGGGTGGGTTAGTATGTGTGTTATGTTGGAGAGTTCGAGGGCTAAGATGATGCCTAGGATTGTGACAATAATAGCAGCGGTTTTTGTGGCTAGGGGTATGGTTATGGGAGGGGTTTTTGTGGGGAGGATGTAAGATGTAATGAGTAGGCCCGCTATAATGCTGCCTAGTGCAAGTCGGGTGATGGGGGCGGTGACTGCTTGGTCGTTTTCATTTGCTGGGGTGATTGAGGGTGCACGGGTAAATCCTGTTTGGACCAGTAAGGTTATGCGGAGGGTGTAGGTTGCGGTGAAGGATGTGGCTAGGAGGGTTAGGAGGAGTGCTCAGGTATTTAGGTAGGATGTGTTTAGGTTTTCGATGATGAGGTCTTTTGAGTAAAATCCTGCTAGGAATGGGGTTCCTATTAGGGCTAGGTTGCCGATAGTTAGGCAGGAGGTGGTTGTTGGTAGGATTTTTTGTAGGCATCCTATTTTTCGGATATCTTGTTCTCCGTTGAGGCTGTGAATGATGGACCCTGAGCATAGGAAGAGCATAGCTTTGAAGAAGGCGTGGGTCGAGATGTGTAGGAAAGCCAGTTGTGGGAGGTTTAGTCCGATTGTAACTATTATTAGGCCTAGTTGGCTTGATGTAGAGAAGGCAATAATTTTTTTGATGTCGTTTTGCGTGAGGGCACATGTTGCGGCGAATAGTGTTGATAGGGCTCCTAGGCAGAGACACAGGGTTAGAGCGGTTTGATTAGTGGCTAGAAGTGGGTGGGTACGGATGAGTAGGAAGATCCCTGCTACCACTATTGTGCTAGAGTGGAGTAAGGCGGAGACTGGAGTTGGGCCTTCTATGGCGGCTGGTAGTCAGGGGTGTAGGCCAAATTGGGCGGATTTTCCTGTAGCGGCTAAGATGAGACCTAGAAGGGGGAGAGTGGGTGTTTGGGTGGTAAAGGTGGCCTGTTGGATCTCTCAGGTGTTTGTAGTGGAGGCAAGTCAGGCTATACTTAGGATTAGGCCGATGTCTCCAATTCGGTTGTAAAGTACAGCTTGGAGGGCAGCTGTGTTGGCTTCTGCTCGGCCCTGTCATCAGCCGATTAGTAGGAATGATATGATTCCGACGCCTTCTCAGCCAATGAATAGGAGGAACATGTTGTTAGCAATGGTTAGTGTTAGTATGGCGATTAGGAATAGTAGGAGGTAAGAGAAGAATTTTGTGATGTAGGGTTCTGTACTTATGTACCATGTTGCGAATTGGAGGATAGATCATGTTACAAGCAGTGCGATGGGGAGAAATATTAGGGAGTACTGGTCTATTTTGAGGCTAATGGGGATTTTGAAGTTTATGATGAATTTTCATTCTAGGTGGGAAATGATGTTCTCTGGGCCTAGGTACATGAAGAGCGTTATTGGTACTAGACTTATTAGAAATGCGATCTTGACAGCGTGTGTAATGGTAGCTGGGGAGTTTGAGAAGTTTTTTGATATGAGTGGGAGTAGGATGGGCGTGAGAATGATTATAAATGTTAGGAGGATGGAGGTGTTAAGGAGTAGGGCATGTTCCACTACTTTTACTTGGATTTGCACCAAGATAGATGGCTCCTAAGACCAGTGGATTGCTGTTATCCTTTAAAAGTAAGGGGGCTGAGGTTTTAGACTCAGATACAGGAATTAGCAGTTCTTGTTGGTTGAACCTCCCCTCGGCAGGTAAGAAGGGTTTAACTTCTATTTTTAGGATCACAGTCTAATGTTTGGGTTAAACTATACTTGCATGAGAGGACCCCTGAGATTAGGTCAGGTTTTAGGATGAGGAGTAGTATGGGAAGGGCGTGTAGAGATATTAGGAGGTGTTCTCGTGTGGTAGAGTTTTGGATGGATGTGATGTGGGTAGGTATAGTCCCTCGTTGAGTTATTAGGAGTATGAATAGGGTGTATGAGGCGGTCAATAGGGTTGCGATTCCGGTTAAAATGATAGTGGGAGTGGACCAGTTGAATAGTGCGATTATAATGGTTAGTTCTGCTATTAGGTTTGTTGTTGGGGGGAGGGCTATGTTTGTAAGGTTGGCTAGGAGTCATCAGGTGGCTATTAGGGGTAGGAGGGGCTGCAGGCCTCGTGTTAGGATTAGGATTCGGCTATGTGTTCGTTCGTAGTTAGTGTTGGCTAAGCAGAATAGTATGGAGGAGGTTAGTCCGTGTGAGATTATAAGGAGTATTGCGCCTGAGAATGCTCAATGGGTTTGAATTATGCTTGCGGCGATGACTAGGCCTATATGGCTAACAGAGGAGTAGGCAATGAGGGATTTGAGGTCCGTTTGGCGTAGGCAGATTGAGCTGGTTATTAGGGCGCCTCATAGGGCTAGGGTGATGAATGGGTAGTGTAGGTGGTTGGAGGTAGGGCTTATTAGGAGGGTAACTCGTATAATACCATAGCCGCCTAGCTTGAGGAGTAAGGCTGCGAGTAGTATTGATCCTGCGATAGGTGCTTCAACGTGGGCTTTGGGCAGTCATAGGTGCAAGCCGTATAGGGGTGCTTTTACCATGAATGCTGTTAGTAGGGCCAGATTAGATAGGAGATCGGTTCAGGAGTTGTTAAGGGGAGGGTGGGCTAGTTTAAGTATTGTGAGGTGTAGTGTGCCGATTTGCATGTGTAGGTACAATATGACAACTAGTAGTGGAAGAGAGCTGATGAGAGTGTAGAATAGTAGGTAGATGCCAGCGCTTAGGCGTTCTGGTTGGTTTCCTCATCGTGTGATGAGGATTAGGGTGGGGATTAGGGTTGCTTCGAATGAGATGTAGAACAGTATTAGCTCAGTGGACGCGAAGGCCATGAGGATGAAGGGTTGGATTGTGATTAGTGTTGTGATGAAGACTCGTTTTCGTGTGAGGGGTTCGTGTTGGAGGTGATTTTGGCTTGCTATGATTATGAGGGGGAGTAGTCAACAGGATAAGACTAGAAGCGGGGATGAGATTTGGTCAATGCCAGTCCATGGGGTTATGTTTTTGTGCGGGTAGTGTGATGGAAGTAGCCACTGGAGGCTTAGGGTGGCGATTAGGAGGCTGTACGTGGTGGTGTTTGTTCATAAAAATTTTTTGGGTGATAGGAGGGCTGTGGGGATGAGTATGATTGTGGGGAGGATGATTTTTAGCATTGTAGGAGGTTAAGGTTATGTAGGTGGTCTGACCCGTGAGTTCGTGTAGAGGCTACTAGTATGGCTAGGCCGGCTCCTGCTTCACATGCTGAGAATGCTAGTATGAGCACAGGTGTTAGGGTGAATGTTGTTGCTTGGTTCTCGATGGGTCAGATCGACAGGGCGAGGTACATAGATAGTATTATACTCTCTAAGCATAGTAGGGCGGAGATTAGGTGGGTTCGGTGGAAGGCTAATCCTAGGCCGCTTAGGGCGAAGGCAGAGTAAAAGCTTAGGTGAAGGAGTGACATTAAGAAAGTCATAGGGTTGGGCTATGGTCTGTTGAGCCGAAATCAACTGTCTTGATTAGACTAACTTTCTGTTATTCTGCTCATTCTAGTCCTCCTTGCATTCATTCGTAGATCAGTCCTAGAGTTAATAGGAAGATGAGGGTGGAGGCTCATGCAAGTGTGACGACGGGGGATTGAAGCTGGCTAGCTCATGGGAGGGGAAGGAGGAGGGCAATTTCCAGGTCAAAAAGAAGGAAGAGGATAGCTACTGAGGAAGAATCGGATTGAAAATGGGAGTCGAGCGGATCCCAGGGGGTCGAAACCGCACTCGTACGGAGATAGTTTTTCTATGTCTGGGTTTATTTGGGCAAGTCAAAAGTTTAATGTGGTTAGGAGGATGGATAGGATGAGGGATAAGGTGAGTATGAATGTGATTATGTTGATTGCTCTTCTCTGGGGTTTTACCAGATTTTAAGGATTGGAAGTCGATTGTAATTAGTATACTAGAAGAGCATGATCCTCATCAGTAAATGGTTATGTAGAGGAATAATCAGATGACGTCTACGAAGTGTCAGTATCAGGCTGCTGCTTCGAATCCGAAGTGGTGGTTTGATGTAAAGTGGAAGTTGATTAGTCGTAAGAGGCAGACTGAAAGGAATGAGGATCCAATGATGACATGGAGGCCATGGAATCCTGTGGCGACGAAGAAAGTTGAGCCATATACCCCATCGGCGATGGAAAAGGGTGCTTCATAGTATTCTGTGGCTTGGAGTGCTGTGAAGTAGAATCCTAGTAGGATGGTTAGGGCAAGTGCTTGGATAGCTTGTTTCCGGTTGCCCTCTGTGATGCTGTGGTGTGCTCATGTGACGGTGACCCCGGAAGCGAGTAGGATGGCTGTGTTTAGTAGAGGGACTTCTAGAGGGTTGAGTGGGTTGATTCCAGTGGGAGGTCATTGACCACCTAGTTCTGGGGTGGGGGCTAGGCTGGAGTGGAAGAAGGCTCAGAAGAAGCCGAGGAAGAAGAATGCCTCTGATGTGATGAAGAGGATTATTCCGTATCGTAGGCCTTTTTGTACGGTGGGGGTGTGGTGGCCTTGGAATGTGCTCTCTCGTACAATGTCACGTCATCATTGTAGTATTACTAAGAGTATGGAGAGAAGTCCTAAGGTTAGGAGGTGTGATGTGTTGAAGTGAAATCATATGATTAGCCCTGAGGTGGTAAGTAGGGCGGCTGTTGCTCCTAGAATGGGCCAGGGGCTCGGGTCTACTATGTGGTAGGAGTGGGCTTGGTGGGCCATTAGATGTTTTCCTGTAAGTAGAGGCTTAGGAGTAGGACGAAGACGTATGCCTGGATTATGGCTACTGCTACTTCTAGAATGGTCAAGAGGAATAAGATTGATGCTGTTAGAAGTGAAATTGTTGGTATGATAGGGAGGAGGGCGGTTGTGGCTGTAGAAATGAGTTGGATGAGGAGGTGGCCTGCTGTTAGGTTGGCTGTGAGACGGACTCCTAAGGCTAGGGGGCGGATTAATAGGCTAACGGTTTCGATCATGATTAGGGCGGGGATTAGCGGCGTGGGTGTGCCCTCCGGTAAAAGGTGACCTAGAGCAATTGAGGGCTGATTACGTAAGCCTGTGAGAAGGGTAGCTAGTCAGAGCGGGAATGCTAGGGCTATGTTTATTGATAGTTGAGTAGTTGGGGTGAATGTGTATGGTAGGAGACCTAAGAGGTTAATTGTGAGTAGGAGGATTATTAGGGAAGTTAACAGTAAGGCTCATTTATGGCCATTTTTGTTTAATGGGATTATTAATTGCTTTGTGATTAGGTGGAGGAGTCAGAGCTGGAGGGTAGACAGGCGGTTAGTGATTCAGCGGTTGTTAGGCGATGGGAGAAGTAGTGCGGGGAATAGCATTGAGAGGAGGATCAGTGGGATTCCTAGGAGGCATGGGCTTGTGAATTGATCAAAGAAGCTTAAGTTCATGGTCAGGTTCAGGGTGTTGATTTTGTGGTGGTTAGGATTTTGTTAGAAGGAGGGTTGGTGGGGGTGAATGATAGGAGTTTGGGCTGGATAATTAGGGAGAAGGTCAATCATGACAGGAACATGATGGAGAATCATGGGGTTGGATTGAGCTGGGGCATGTCATTAAGGAGGGGCGGGCAATCCTCTTTCTCTAGCTTAAAAGGCTAGCGCTGGCATATAGCTTCTTAATGATTATGAGGATAATAGTGTGGATCAGGATTCGAAGTGGGTGAGTGGAGTTGATTCTACTACAATTGGTATGTAGCTGTGGTTAGCTCCACAGATTTCTGAGCATTGGCCATAGAAGATTCCCGGTCGAGTAGTAATGAATGATGTTTGGTTCAGTCGTCCGGGGATTGCATCAGTTTTTACTCCGAGGGAGGGAACTGCTCAGGAGTGTAAGACATCATCGGCGGTGACGATAATGCGAATTGGAGATTCTATGGGAACAACAACACGGTGGTCTACTTCTAACAGTCGGAAATGTCCTGGTGGGAGTTCTGTTGTGGGAACTATGTAGGAGTCGAATGTCAGGTCCTTGAAATCTGTATACTCATAGGATCAGTATCATTGATGTCCGATAGCTTTTAGGGTTAGGTCTGGTTCATCAATTTCATCCATTATGTAGAGGATTTGTAGTGATGGAAGGGCAAGTAGAATAAGGACGACAGCTGGCAGGATTGTTCAAATTAGTTCGACTTCTTGGGCGTCTACGGTGTTTGAAGAAAGCTTTTCTATAAGTATGAGTGTTAAAAGGTAAAGGACTAGGCTGCAGATTGCTAGGGCAACTATTAGGGCGTGATCGTGGAATTCGACAAGTTCTTCTATAATGGGGGATGAGGCATCTTGAAATCCGAATTGTGAGTGATTAGCCATAGTGAGAAGTACAGGATTTTCACCTGTGATTTAGTCTTGACAAGGCTATGTAATAAGTTTACTAACGTCTCATAAGAAAGAAGCATAAGTGGTTTGATGCGGTTGGCTTGAAACCAGCGTACGAGGGTTCGATTCCTTCCTTTCTTGTACTTGGACGAAGGCTGGTTCCTCGAAGGTGTGGTACGGAGGCGGGCAGCCGTGGATTCACTCGATGTTGGTGGAGGTAAGTTCTGGTTGTAGTACTTTGCGTTTTGATGCGAAGGCTTCTCAGATGATGAATATTAGTATGATTACGGCTGTTATTGAGATTAGTGATCCGATGGAGGAGATGGTGTTTCACAGGGTGTAGGCGTCTGGGTAGTCTGAGTACCGTCGTGGTATTCCGGCAAGGCCGAGGAAGTGTTGGGGGAAGAATGTCAGGTTAACACCTGTGAATATAACTCCAAAGTGGGCCTTGGCTCATGTAGGGTGGAGGGTGTATCCCGTAAATAGTGGGAATCAGTGGGTGAATCCTGCTAGAATAGCGAAGACAGCCCCTATTGAGAGGACATAGTGGAAGTGGGCAACTACGTAGTATGTGTCGTGGAGGGCAATGTCTAAGGAGGAGTTTGCCAGGACAATTCCCGTTAGGCCTCCAATAGTGAAAAGGAAAATGAAGCCTAGGGCTCATAATATAGGGGGATCTCATTTGATAGTTCCGCCATGGAGTGTGGCTAGTCAGCTGAAGACTTTAATACCTGTTGGGATGGCAATGATTATGGTGGCTGATGTGAAGTATGCTCGGGTGTCTACGTCTATGCCTACCGTAAATATATGGTGGGCTCAAACGATAAAGCCTAGGAAACCAATAGATAGTATGGCTCATACCATGCCTATGTAGCCAAAGGGCTCTTTTTTACCTGCGTAATAGGCTACTACGTGGGAGATGATTCCGAATCCTGGTAAAATTAGGATGTAAACTTCAGGGTGGCCAAAGAATCAGAAGAGGTGCTGATATAGTACTGGGTCTCCTCCGCCAGCAGGGTCGAAGAAAGTGGTATTTAGATTTCGATCTGTGAGCAATATTGTGATGCCGGCAGCAAGGACAGGTAGGGATAATAGAAGGAGGACGGCAGTGATGAGAACTGATCACACGAATAATGGAGTTTGGTATTGTGAGAGGGCTGGTGGTTTTATGTTAATGGCAGTTGTGATAAAGTTGATGGCCCCTAGGATAGAGGAGACACCAGCAAGGTGGAGGGAGAAGATGGCGAGGTCTACGGAGGCTCCGGCGTGGGCTAGGTTACCAGCCAGGGGGGGATAGACGGTTCATCCTGTTCCTGCGCCGGCTTCGACTGTGGAGGAGGCTAGGAGGAGGAGAAAGGATGGGGGTAGAAGTCAGAAGCTTATGTTATTTATCCGTGGGAATGCTATGTCGGGGGCGCCAATTATGAGGGGGACTAATCAGTTTCCAAAGCCCCCGATTATGATTGGTATAACTATAAAGAAGATTATTACGAAGGCATGGGCTGTAACGATTACATTGTAGATCTGATCATCTCCTAGAAGGGTGCCAGGCTGTCCTAGTTCTGCGCGAATAAGGAGGCTGAGTGCGGTACCAACTATGCCGGCTCATGCCCCGAAAATCAGGTACAGGGTGCCGATGTCTTTGTGGTTGGTGGAGAATAGTCATCGATTGATTAGGGTCACAGGTAAGATGGCTGAGTGTGTGAAGCGTTAGGCTGTAGTCCTTTTTACAGAGGTTAAATTCCTCTTCTTATCGGCTCTGTAGTGAAAGTTTCATGTTGAGTTGCAAGCTCATTGATGCACGCTAAGAGTGCCGGAGTCTAGTAGGCAGAAGCCTGTTGGTTTAGGCGTCTGGCTGTTAACCAGGAGTTCATGGGATCGAGGCCCATCTGTCTAGCCAAGGTTCTAGCTTAATTAAAGTATCTGAGTTGCATTCAGGGGATGCAGGTTAGTGTCCTGCGAATCTTAGCAGAAACTAAGAGGGTTTAACTCTTGTCTAAGGCTTTGAAGGCCTTTGGTTTGGATCGATCCTAAGTTTCTAAAGAGTTGTAAGGATTATAGGGGAGAGTGGCAGGAGTAGGGTGGCTAAGGAGGTTAGGATGGCGACCGGGGTGTTTGTGGATTTGTTGGTGTGCCACTGTTTTATGTGGTTTGTGGTGTTAGGGGGTAGAGTGATTGTTGAGTAGTATGCAAGGCGGAGATAGAAGAATAGTCCGAGTAAAGAGAGTATAGCTATAATTGTGGCTGTTAGGGTTATTTCTTGTTTGGTAAGTTCTTGAATGATGAGTCATTTGGGTAGGAAGCCTGTTAGTGGTGGAAGGCCTGCTAGTGAGAGTAGGGTTGTCATTAATGTTGCGTTCAACATCGGAGTTTTTGTCCATGAGGTTATTATTGTTGTTAGTTTTAGTGCTTTAGTGGTGTTAAGGGTGAGAAATACGGTGGCGGTTATTAGGGTATATAGGTAGAAGGTTAGAAGGGTGAGGTTTGGATTGTAAATGATGATGACCGCTATTCATCCCATGTGGGAGATGGAGGAGAAGGCTAAAATCTTTCGGATTTGAGTTTGATTAAGTCCTATTCAGCCCCCTAGGGCTGCTGAGGAGATAGCCATGATAGTTAGCAGGGTTGGGTTTAGTGAGTGAGATGTTATGAGGAGGATAGTGATTGGGGGAAGTTTTAGGGCTGTGGATAGTAGTAGTGCTGTGGTTATGGATGACCCTTGAAGTACTTCTGGGAATCAAAAGTGGAAGGGTACTAGTCCTAGTTTTATAGAGATTGCAATTGTAAGTAGAATGCATGATGTTGGGTGGGTGAGTTGGGTGATGTCTCATTGTCCAGTAGCTCAGGCATTAGATATACTTGAGAATAGAAGTAGGGCTGATGCTGTTGCTTGTACTAGGAAGTATTTGATTGTAGCTTCAATGGCTCGTGGGTGATGGGGCTTAGAGATGAAGGGGATGATTGCAAGGGTGTTGATTTCTAGTCCGGTTCAAGCTATTACTCAGTGGTTGCTTGAAATGGTGATGGTTGTTCCTAGAAGTAGGCTCAGGGTTGAAGCTAATATGGCGTGTGGGTTCATTAGTAGGGGAAGGAGTTAAACCATCATTTTCGGGGTATGGGCCCGATAGCTTTATTAGCTGACCCTGCTAGAAAATAATATAGAGGAAGTATGAGGAGTTTTGATCTCTTTTGTGTAGGTTCGAATCCTGCTTTTCTAAGGTGAAGGAAATGAGAGGGTTGGTATACCTCTATGTTCACTTTATCATAGTGACCCTTGGGTTCAGGCACATTTCCGTTTACTGGGGTATTTTCTTAGGTAGGGTGGAAGGCCTGCATAGGAGATGGGCATGCTAGTGTGCCAGAGGCATAGAGCTAGGGTTAGGGGTAGGAAACTTTTTCAGAGGAGATGTATGAGTTGATCGTAGCGGAATCGTGGGTAGGAGGCACGGACTCAAAGGAATCCAGAGGAGAGAAGAAGGGTTTTTGTGGCTAGAATCAAGGGGTATAGTTCTGGGGATAGGCCTAGTGAACTTGGATTCAGGAATAGGATGGCAGTTATAGTGTTTATCAGTATGATATTAGCATATTCGGCTAGGAAGAAAAGGGCGAATGGGCCTGCGGCATATTCTACGTTGAAGCCCGAGACTAGTTCGGACTCCCCTTCAGTAAGGTCGAATGGAGCTCGGTTAGTTTCGGCGAGGGTGGAGATATATCATATTATTGCAAGGGGTCAGGAGGAGAAGATGAGGTATATGGGTTCTTGGGTAGTGGCAAGGGTATTAAGGGTGTAATTTCCGCTCAATATGATCACGGATAGGAGAATGATGGCTAGTGTTACTTCATAGGAGATAGTTTGTGCTACTGCTCGTAGTGCTCCGATGAGTGCGTACTTTGAGTTGGAGGCTCAGCCAGACCATAGGATGGAGTAGACTGCTAGACTTGATATGGCTAGAAGAAATAGGAGGCCTAAGTTAAGGTCAGTAAGGGAGAAGGGGAGGGGGAGTGGAATTCAAATTGTAATAGCTAAGAGTAGAGCTAGTATAGGGGTTATGATAAAAAGAATTGGAGAGGAGGTGGACGGGCGGATGGGTTCTTTAATGAATAGTTTAACGCCATCTGCCACTGGTTGGAGGAGTCCGAAAGGCCCTACAATGTTTGGGCCTTTTCGAGCTTGCATGTAGCTCAGGACTTTTCGTTCCACCAGGGTCAGGAATGCCACGGCGATTAGGATTGGTACTGCATACGATAGAGATATAATGAGGTAGGTTATAAACATGGGGGTAGTGAGCTAGGGAGAGGACTTGAACCTCTGGGTAAAGGGCTTAAGCCTTTTGCATTTACCAAACTCTGCCACGCTAGCGATCCTTTTCTAGGAATGAGTGTTGTGTGGGGTCTCTTTGTAATTTAGTTGCATTCATTACTTAGGGAGGGGGCATGCGTTGAAGTATTGGCCTCACTTTTCCGGTCCTTTCGTACTAGGAAAAGTTCAACATAGATAGAAACCGACCTGGATTGCTCCGGTCTGAACTCAGATCACGTAGGACTGTTAATCGTTGAACAAACGAACCCTTGATAGCGGCTGCACCATCAGGATGTCCTGATCCAACATCGAGGTCGTAAACCTCCTCGTCGATATGGGCTCTTGGAGGAGATTGCGCTGTTATCCCTGGGGTAGCTTGGTCCATTGGTCAATTATATTGGGTCTGGTTGCTGTTAGCACGTTGAGGGGTTGCTCTTGGTTAAGAGGGGTGGTCTTATTTTTGGAGGTTTTGTTTTTCTCCAAGGTCGCCCCAACCGAAAAATGCAAGCCAGCGTTGTGTTTGGTGGGCCTAGTGGGCTAAGTTTAGTTGTGGGGTGGCTGCTGATTTTTAAGTTCCACAGGGTCTTCTCGTCTTATGTATTTATTCCTGCTTTTGCACAAGAAGATCAATTTCACTGATTATCTGTAAGAGACAGTTAAGACCTCGTTTAGCCATTCATACAAGTCTCAATTTATGGGACAATTGATTGCGCTACCTTCGCACGGTTAGGATACCGCGGCCGTTGAACATAGAGTCACTGGGCAGGCATCACCTTCAATACTTGCTTAGCTGAAGGCTATGTTTTTGGTAAACAGTCGGGCCTTAGATATTTGCCTAGTTCCTTTTACAGATTTCAATCTTTCTAGCATGCGCTCCTGGGTTGGGGTAACAGAGAATGTAATACGTGGTCTTGTTGTAGTGGGAGTATTAGATGTCTGTTAATAATGTGCGGATGTAAGTTTGCGCTTGAGAGGGGTTTGCCCTAGTTACTCATTTTAGCATTAATTCACCTATAGGTATAGGTTGACCTGCTAGTGGGAAGGGAATCATATGGATTTAGAATCTTTATGGGAGAGGAGCTTTGACGCACTCTTTACTGGTGGCTGCTTAAAGGCCCACAATTGTCATACAGGGTTGTAATTATCCGCTAGGGGAGGTTGTATCCTTTTTTAAAGGAGCTGTACCTCCTTTAAATTACTCTTGATGCTCGTCATTGGGGTTGTTGGGAGTTCCTGGAGGAGATATCAAGGTTGAACTTAGATTCGTTTTGCAGGTAACCAGCTATCACCCAGCTCGATTGGCTTTTCACCTCTACTAGCAAGTCATCCCACTCTTTTGCAACAGAGACGGGTTCGCTCAAGGTTAGCTGCTTGCAAGTAGCTCGCTTAGGTTTCGGGGTGGCAAGCTTAAGTCCGCTTCGCTTGGTTGTTCTA
>JAVLUU010000616.1:265000-267500 GCA_032206185.1 Columba guinea | reverse complement strand
AGAAAGAAAGAAAAAGAAAGAAAGAAAGAAAGAAAGAAAGAAAGAAAGAAAGAAAGAAAGAAAGAAAGAAAAAAGAAAGAAAGAAAGAAAGAAAAAAGAAAGAAAGAAAGAAACAAAGAAAGAAAGAAAGAAAGAAATTAAAAAGAAAGAAAGAAAGAAAAAAGAAGAAAGAAAGAACGTAGGAAAGAAAGAAAGAAAGACAGAAAGAAATTAAAAGGAAGAAAGAAAGAAAGAAAGAAAACAGAAAAAGAAAGAAAGAAAGTAAGAAAAAAGAAAGAAAGAACGTAGGAAAGAAAGAAAGAAAGAAAGAACGTAGGAAAGAAAAAGAAAGAAAGAAAGAAAGAAAGAAAGAAGAAAGAAAGAAATTAAAAAGAAAGAAAGAAAGAAAGAAAAAGGAAAGAAAGAACGTAGGAAAGAAAGAAAGAAAGAAAGAAAGAAAGAAAGAAAGAAAGAAAGAAGAAAGAAAGAATGAAAGAAAGAAAGAAAGAAAGAAAGAAAGAAAAAAGAAAGAAAGAAAGAAAGAACGTAGATAAGAAAGAAAGAAAGAAAAAAGAAAGAAAGAAAGAAAGAAAGAAAAAAGAAAGAAGAAAGAAAGAAAGAAAGAACGTGGGAAAGAAAGAAAGAAAGAAAGAAAGATAGAAAAAAGAAAGAAAGAAAGAAAGAAAGAAAGAAAGAAAAAAGAAAGAAAGAAAGATAGAAAGAAAGAAAGAAAGAAAGAACGTAGGAAAGAAAGAAAGAAAAAAGAAAGAAAGAAAGAAAGAAGAAAGAAAGAAAGAAAGAACGTAGGAAAGAAAGAAAGAAAGAAAGAAAGAAAGAAAGTAAAAAGAAAGAAACAAAGAACGTAGGAAAGAAAGAAAGAAAGAAAGAATGAAAAAAGAAAGAAAGAAATTAAAAAGAAAGAAAAAAGAAAGAAAGAAAGAAAAAAAGAAAGAAGGAAAGAAAGAAAGAAAGAAGAAAGAAAGAAAGAAAGAAAGAAAAAAGAATGAAAGAAAGAACGTAGGAAAGAAAGAAAGAAAGAAAGAAAGAAAACAGAAAAAGAAAGAAAGAAAGAAAGAAAGAAAGAAAGAAAAAAGAAAGAAAGAACTTAGGAAAGAAAGAAAGAAAGAAAGAAAGAAAGAAAGAAAGAAAGAAAGAAAGAAAGAAAGAAATTAAAAAGAAAAAAAAGAAGAAAGAAAGAAAGAAAGAAAGAACGTAGGAAAGAAAGAAAAAAGAAAGAAAGAAAGAAAGAAAAAAGAAAGAAAGAAAGAAAGAAAAAAGAAGGAAAGAAAGAAACAAAGAAAGAAAGAAAGAAAGAAATTAAAAAGAAAGAAAGAAAGAAAAAAGAAGAAAGAAAGAACGTAGGAAAGAAAGAAAGAAAGACAGAAAGAAATTAAAAGGAAGAAAGAAAGAAAGAAAGAAAACAGAAAAAGAAAGAAAGAAAGAAAGAAAGAAAGAAAGAAAAAAGAAAGAAAGAACGTAGGAAAGAAAGAAAGAAAGAACGTAGGAAAGAAAGAAAGAAAGAAAGAGAGAAAGAAAGAAAGAAAGAAAGAAAGAAGAAAGAAAGAAATTAAAAAGAAAGAAAGAAAGAAAGAAAGAAAGAAATTAAAAAGAAAGAAAGAAAGAAACTAAAAGAAAGAAAGAAAGAAAGAAAAAAGAAAGAAAGAAAGAAAGAAAGAAAAAGGAAAGAAAGAACGTAGGAAAGAAAGAAAGAAAGAAAGAAAGAAAGAAAGAAGAAAGAAAGAAAAAAAGAAAGAAAGAAAGATAGAAGAAAGAAAGAAAGAAAGAAAGGAAGAACATAGATAAGAAAGAAAGAAAGAAAAAAGAAAGAAAGAAAGAAAGAAAGAAAAAAGAAAGAAGAAAGAAAGAAAGAAAGATAGAAAAAAGAAAGAAAGAAATAAAGAAAGAAAGAAAGAAAGAAAGAAAAAAGAAAGAAAGAAAGATAGAAAGAAAGAAAGAAAGAAAGAAATTAAAAAGAAAGAAAGAAAAAAAAGAAGAAAGAAAGAAAGAAAGAACGTAGGAAAGAAAAAAAGAAAGAAAGAAAAAAGAAAGAAATAAAGAACGTAGGAAAGAAAGAAAGAAAGAAAGAATGAAAAAAGAAAGAAAGAAATTAGAAAGAAAAAAGAAAGAAAGAAAGAACGTAGGAAGGAAGGAAAGAAAGAAAGAAAGAAAGAAAAAGGAAAGAAAGAACGTAGGAAAGAAAGAAAGAAAGCAAGAAAGAAAGAAAGAAAGAAATTAAAAAGAAAGAAAGAAAGGAAGAAAGAAAGAAAGAAAGAAAAAAGAAAGAAAGAAAAAAGAAAGAAAGAAAGAAAGAAATTAAAAAGAAATAAATAAAGAAAGAAAGAAAACAGAAAGAAAGAAAGAAAGAAAGAAAAAGAAAGATAGAACGTAGGAAAGAAAGAAAGAAAGAAAGAAAGAAAGAAAGAAAGAAAGAAAGAAAGAAGAAATAAAGAAAGAAAGAACGTAGGAAAGAAAGAAAATAGAAAGAAAGAAAGAAAGAAAGAAATTAAAAAGAAAGAAAGAA
>JAVLUU010000616.1:242500-245000 GCA_032206185.1 Columba guinea | reverse complement strand
AGAAGAAAGAAAGAACGTAGGAAAGAAAGAAAGAAAGACAGAAAGAAATTAAAAGGAAGAAAGAAAGAAAGAAAGAAAACAGAAAAAGAAAGAAAGAAAGAAAGAAAGAAAAAAGAAAGAAAGAACGTAGGAAAGAAAGAAAGAAAGAACGTAGGAAAGAAAGAAAGAAAGAAAGAGAGAAAGAAAGAAAGAAAGAAAGAAAGAAAGAAAGAAGAAAGAAAGAAATTAAAAAGAAAGAAAGAAAGAAAGAAATTAAAAAGAAAGAAAGAAAGAAACTAAAAGAAAGAAAGAAAGAAAGAAAAAAGAAAGAAAGAAAGAAAGAAAGAAAAAGGAAAGAAAGAACGTAGGAAAGAAAGAAAGAAAGAAAGAAAGAAAGAAAGAAGAAAGAAAGAAAGAAAGAAAGAAAGAAAGATAGAAGAGAGAAAGAAAGAAAGAAAGGAAGAACATAGATAAGAAAGAAAGAAAGAAAAAAGAAAGAAAGAAAGAAAGAAAGAAAAAAGAAAGAAGAAAGAAAGAAAGAAAGATAGAAAAAAGAAAGAAAGAAATAAAGAAAGAAAGAAAGAAAGAAAGAAAAAAGAAAGAAAGAAAGATAGAAAGAAAGAAAGAAAGAAAGAAATTAAAAAGAAAGAAAGAAAAAAAAGAAGAAAGAAAGAAAGAAAGAACGTAGGAAAGAAAGAAAGAAAGAAAGAAAGTAAAAAGAAAGAAATAAAGAACGTAGGAAAGAAAGAAAGAAAGAAAGAAATTAGAAAGAAAAAAGAAAGAAAGAAAGAACGTAGGAAGGAAGGAAAGAAAGAAAGAAAGAAAGAAAAAGGAAAGAAAGAACGTAGGAAAGAAAGAAAGAAAGAAAGAAAGAAAGAAAGAAAGAAAGAAGAAAGAAAGAAAGAAAGAAAGAAGAAAGAAAGAAGGAAAGAAAGAAAGAAAGAAAAAAGAAACAAAGAAAGAAAGAAAGAAAGAAAAAAGAAAGAAAGAAAGAAAAAGGAAAGAAAGAACGTAGGAAAGAAAGAAAGAAAGAAAAAAGAAAGAAGAAAGAAAGAAAGAAAGATAGAAAAAAGAAAGAAAGAAATAAAGAAAGAAAGAAAGAAAGAAAGAAAAAAGAAAGAAAGAAAGATAGAAAGAAAGAAAGAAAGAAATTAAAAAGAAAGAAAGAAAAAAAAGAAGAAAGAAAGAAAGAAAGAACGTAGGAAAGAAAGAAAGTAAAAAGAAAGAAAGAAAGAAAGAAGAAAGAAAGAAAGAAAGAACGTAGGAAAGAAAGAAAGAAAGAAAGAAAGTAAAAAGAAAGAAATAAAGAACGTAGGAAAGAAAGAAAGAAAGAAAGAATGAAAAAAGAAAGAAAGAAATTAAAAAGAAAGAAAAAAGAAAGAAAGAAAGAAAAAAAGAAAGAAGGAAAGAAAGAAAGAAAGAAGAAAGAAAGAAAGAAAGAAGGAAGGTAGGAAAGAAAGAAAGAAAGAAAGAAAAAAGAAAGAAAGAAAGAACGTAGGAAAGAAAGAAAGAAAGAAAGAAAGAAAGAAAGAAATTAAAAAGAAAGAAAGAAAAAAAGAAAGAAAGAAAGAAAGAAAAAAGAAAGAAAGAAAGAAATTAAAAAGAAAGAAAGAAAGAAAGAAAGAAAGAAAGAAAAAAGAAAGAAAGAAAGAAAGAAAGAAAGAAAGAAAGAAAGAAAGAAAAAAGAAAGAAGGAAATTAAAAAGAAAGAAAGAAAAAAGAAAGAAAGAAAGAACGTTAGGAAGAAAGAGAGAAAGAAAGATAGAAAGAAAGAAAGAAAGTAATTAAAAAGAAAGAAAGAAAGAAAGAAAAAAGAAAGAAAGAAATTAAAAAGAAATAAAGAAAGAAAGAAAGAAAAAAGAAAGAAAGAAAGAAAGAATAAAGAAAGAAAGAAATTAAAATAAAGAAAGAAAGAAAGAAAAAAGAAAGAAAGAAAAAGAAAAAAGAAAGAAAGAAAGAAAGAAAGAAAGAAAGAAAAAAGAAAGAAAGAAAGAACGTAGGAAAGAAAGAAATTAAAAAGAAAGAAAGAAAGAAAGAAAGAAAGAAAGAAAGAAAGAACGTAGGAAAGAAAGAAAGAAAGAAAGAAAGATAAAAGTAAGAAAGAAAGAACGTAGGAAAGAAAGAAAGAAAGAAAGAAAGAAATTAAAATAAAGAAAGAAAGAAAGAAAGAAAGAAAGAAAAAAGAAAGAAAGAAAGAAAAGAAGAAAGAAGGAAAGAAAGAAAGAAGAAAGAAAGAAAGAAAGAACGTAGGAAAGAAAGAAAAAGAAAGAAAGAAAAAAGAAAGAAAGAAAGAACGTAGGAAAGAAAGAAAGGAAGAAAGAAAGAAATTAAAAAGAAAGCAAGAAAGAAAGAAAGAACGAAAGAATAAAGAAAGAAAGAAAGAAAGAAATTAAAAAGAAAGAAAGAAAGAAAGAAAGAAAGAAAAAAGAAAGAAAGAAAGAAAGAAAGAAAGAAAGAAAGAAAGAAAAAGATAGAACGTAGGAAAGAAAGAAAGAAAGAAAGAAAGAAAGAAAGAAAGAAAG
>JAVLUU010000616.1:235000-237500 GCA_032206185.1 Columba guinea | reverse complement strand
AAAGAAAGAAAGAAATTAAAAAGAAAGAAAGAAAAAAAAGAAGAAAGAAAGAAAGAAAGAACGTAGGAAAGAAAGAAAGAAAAAAGAAAGAAAGAAAGAAAGAAAGACAGAAAGAAAGAAAGAACGTAGGAAAGAAAGAAAGAAAGAAAGTGAAAAGAAAGAAACAAAGAACGTAGGAAAGAAAGAAAGAAAGAAAGAATGAAAAAAGAAAGAAAGAAATTAAAAAGAAAGAAAAAAGAAAGAAAGAAAGAAAAAAAGAAAGAAGGAAAGAAAGAAAGAAAGAAGAAAGAAAGAAAGAAAGAAAGAAGGTAGGAAAGAAAGAAAGAAAGAAAGAAAAAAGAAAGAAAGAAAGAACGTAGGAAAGAAAGAAAGAAAGAAAGAAAGAAAGAAATTAAAAAGAAAGAAAGAAAAAAAGAAAGAAAGAGAAAGAAAAAAGAAAGAAAGAAAGAAAGAAATTAAAAAGAAAGAAAGAAAGAAAGAAAGAAAGAAAGAAAGAAAAAAGAAAGAAAGAAAGAAAGAAAGAAAGAAAGAAAGAAAGAAAGAAAGAAAGAAAGAAAAAAGAAAGAAAGAAATTAAAAAGAAAGAAAGAAAGAAAAAAGAAAGAAAGAAATTAAAAAGAAAGAAAGAAAGAAAAAAGAAAGAAAGAAAGAAAGAAAAAAGAAAGAAAGAAATAAATAAAAAAGAAAGAAAGAAAGAACGTAGGAAAGAAAGAAAGAAAGAAAGAAAGAAATTAAAAAGAAAGAAAGAAAGAAAGAAAGAAGAAAGAAAGAAATTAAAAAGAAAGAAAGAAAGAAAGAAAGAAATTAAAAAGAAAGAAAGAAAGAAACTAAAAGAAAGAAAGAAAGAAAGAAAAAAGAAAGAAAGAAAGAAAGAAAGAAAAAGGAAAGAAAGAACGTAGGAAAGAAAGAAAGAAAGAAAGAAAGAAAGAAAGAAGAAAGAAAGAAAGAAAGAAAGAAAGAAAGATAGAAGAAAGAAAGAAAGAAAGAAAGGAAGAACATAGATAAGAAAGAAAGAAAGAAAAAAGAAAGAAAGAAAGAAAGAAAGAAAGAAAAAAGAAAGAAGAAAGAAAGAAAGAAAGATAGAAAAAAGAAAGAAAGAAATAAAGAAAGAAAGAAAGAAAGAAAGAAAAAAGAAAGAAAGAATGATAGAAAGAAAGAAAGAAAGAAAGAAATTAAAAAGAAAGAAAGAAAAAAAAGAAGAAAGAAAGAAAGAAAGAACGTAGGAAAGAAAGAAAGAAAGAAAGAAAGTAAAAAGAAAGAAATAAAGAACGTAGGAAAGAAAGAAAGAAAGAAAGAAATTAGAAAGAAAAAAGAAAGAAAGAAAGAACGTAGGAAGGAAGGAAAGAAAGAAAGAAAGAAAGAAAAAGGAAAGAAAGAACGTAGGAAAGAAAGAAAGAAAGAAAGAAAGAAAGAAAGAAAGAAGAAAGAAAGAAAGAAAGAAAGAAGAAAGAAAGAAGGAAAGAAAGAAAGAAAGAAAAAAGAAACAAAGAAAGAAAGAAAGAAAAAAGAAAGAAAGAAAGAAAAAGGAAAGAAAGAACGTAGGAAAGAAAGAAAGAAAGAAAAAAGAAAGAAGAAAGAAAGAAAGAAAGATAGAAAAAAGAAAGAAAGAAATAAAGAAAGAAAGAAAGAAAGAAAGAAAAAAGAAAGAAAGAAAGATAGAAAGAAAGAAAGAAAGAAAGAAATTAAAAAGAAAGAAAGAAAAAAAAGAAGAAAGAAAGAAAGAAAGAACGTAGGAAAGAAAGAAAGTAAAAAGAAAGAAAGAAAGAAAGAAGAAAGAAAGAAAGAAAGAACGTAGGAAAGAAAGAAAGAAAGAAAGAAAGTAAAAAGAAAGAAATAAAGAACGTAGGAAAGAAAGAAAGAAAGAAAGAATGAAAAAAGAAAGAAAGAAATTAAAAAGAAAGAAAAAAGAAAGAAAGAAAGAAAAAAAGAAAGAAGGAAAGAAAGAAAGAAAGAAGAAAGAAAGAAAGAAAGAAGGAAGGTAGGAAAGAAAGAAAGAAAGAAAGAAAGAAAAAAGAAAGAAAGAAAGAACGTAGGAAAGAAAGAAAGAAAGAAAGAAAGAAAGAAAGAAAGAAATTAAAAAGAAAGAAAGAAAAAAAGAAAAAAAGAAAGAAAGAAAAAAGAAAGAAAGAAAGAAATTAAAAAGAAAGAAAGAAAGAAAGAAAGAAAGAAAGAAAGAAAAAAGAAAGAAAGAAAGAAAGAAAGAAAGAAAGAAAGAAAGAAAAAAGAAAGAAGGAAATTAAAAAGAAAGAAAGAAAAAAGAAAGAAAGAAAGAACGTTAGGAAGAAAGAGAGAAAGAAAGATAGAAAGAAAGAAAGAAAGTAATTAAAAAGAAAGAAAGAAAGAAAGAAAAAAGAAAGAAAGAAATTAAAAAGAAATAAAGAAAGAAAGAAAGAAAAAAGAAAGAAAGAAAGAAAGAATAAAGAAAGAAAGAAATTAAAATAAAGAAAGAAAGAAAGAAAAAAGAAAGAAAGAAAAAGAAAAAAGAAAGAAAGAAAGAAAGA
>JAVLUU010000616.1:227500-230000 GCA_032206185.1 Columba guinea | reverse complement strand
AAAGAAAGAAAGAAAGTAAAAAGAAAGAAATAAGGAACGTAGGAAAGAAAGAAAGAAAGAAAGAAAGAAAGAAAGAAAGAAAGAAAGAAAGAAAGAAATTAAAAAGAAAGAAAGAAAAAAAGAAAGAAAGAAAGAAAGAAAGAAAAAAGAAAGAAAGAAAGAAATTAAAAGAAAGAAAGAAAGAAAGAAAGAAAGAAAGAAAAAAGAAAGAAAGAAAGAAAGAAAGAAAGAAAGAAAGAAAGAAAAAAGAAAGAAGGAAATTAAAAAGAAAGAAAGAAAAAAGAAAGAAAGAACGTAGGGAAGAAAGAGAGAAAGAAAGATAGAAAGAAAGAAAGAAAGTAATTAAAAAGAAAGAAAGAAAGAAAGAAAGAAAAAAGAAAGAAAGAAAGAAAGAATAAAGAAAGAAAGAAATTATAATAAAGAAAGAAAGAAAGAAAAAAGAAAGAAAGAAAAAGAAAAAAGAAAGAAAGAAAGAAAGAAAGAAAGAAAGAAAAAAGAAAGAAAGAAAGAACGTAGGAAAGAAAGAAATTAAAAAGAAAGAAAGAAAGAAAGAAAGAAAGAAAGAACGTAGGAAAGAAAGAAAGAAAGAAAGAAAGATAAAAGTAAGAAAGAAAGAACGTAGGAAAGAAAGAAAGAAAGAAAGAAATTAAAATAAAGAAAGAAAGAAAGAAAGAAAGAAAGAAAGAAAGAAAAAAGAAAGAAAGAAAGAAAAGAAGAAAGAAGGAAAGAAAGAAAGAAGAAAGAAAGAAAGAAAGAACGTAGGAAAGAAAGAAAAAGAAAGAAAGAAAAAAGAAAGAAAGAAAGAACGTAGGAAAGAAAGAAAGGAAGAAAGAAAGAAATTAAAAAGAAAGCAAGCAAGAAAGAAAGAACGAAAGAATAAAGAAAGAAAGAAAGAAAGAAATTAAAAAGAAAGAAAGAAAGAAAGAAAGAAAGAAAGAAAGAAAAAAGAAAGAAAGAAAGAAAGAAAGAAAGAAAGAAATTAAAAAGAAATAAATAAAGAAAGAAAGAAAACAGAAAGAAAGAAAGAAAGAAAGAAAGAAAGAAAAAGAAAGATAGAACGTAGGAAAGAAAGAAAGAAAGAAAGAAAGAAAGAAAGAAAGAAAGAAAGAAAGAAAGAAAGAAAAAAGAAAGAAAGAAAGAAGAAAGAAAGAAAGAAAGAACGTAGGAAAGAAAGAAAGATAGAAAGAAAGAAAGAAAGAAAGAAATTAAAAAGAAAGAAAGAATGAGAAAAGAAAGAATGAAAGAAAGAAAGAAAAAAGAAAGAAAGAAAGAAAAAAGAAAGAAAGAAAGAACGTAGTAAAGAAAGAAAGAAAGAAAGAAAGAAATGAAAAAGAAAGAAAGACAGAAAGAAAGAAAGAAAAAGGAAAGAAAGAAAGAAAGAAAGAAGGAAAGAAAGAAAGAAAGAAAAAAGAAACAAAGAAAGAAAGAAAGAACGTAGGAAAGAAAGAAAAAAGAAAGAAAGAAAGAAAGAAAGAAAGAAAGAAAGAAAGAAAGAAAGAAAGAAAGAAAGAAAAAAGAAAGAAAGATGAAAGAAAGAAAGAAAGAAAGAAAGAAAGAAAGAATGAAAGAAAGAACGTAGGAAAGAAGGAAAGAAAGAAGGAAAGAAAAAAGAAAGAAAGAAAGAACGTAGGAAAGAAAGAAAGAAAGAAAGAAAGAAAAAAGAAAGATAGAAAGAAATTAAAATAAAGAAAGAAAGAAAGAAAAAAGAAAGAAAGAAAGAAAGAAAGAAAAAAGAAAGAAAGAAACTAAAAGAAAGAAAGAAAGAAAGAGAAAAGAAAGAAAGAAAGAAAGAAAGAAAGAAAGAAAGAAAGAAAGAAAGAAAGAAAGAAATTAAAATAAAGAAAGAAAAAAAAAGAAGAAAGAAAGAAAGAAAGAAAGAACGTAGGATAGAAAGAAAGAAAGAAAGAAAGAAAGAAAAAAGAAAGAAAGAATGAAATTAAAAAGAAAGAATGAAAAAAAAAGAAGAAAGAAAGAAAGAAAGAAAGAACGTAGGAAAGAAAGAAAAAAGAAAGAAAGAAAGAAAAAAGAAAGAAAGAAAAAAGAAAGAAAGAAAGAAAGAAAAAAGAAAGAAAGAAAGAAAGAAACAAAGAAAGAAAGACAGAAAGAAATTAAAAGGAAGAAAGAAAGAAAGAAAGAAAACAGAAAAAGAAAGAAAGAAAGAAAGAAAGAAAGAAAGAAAAAAGAAAGAAAGAACGTAGGAAAGAAAGAAAGAAAGAAAAAGGAAAGAAAGAACGTAGGAAAGAAAGAAAGAAAGAAAGATAGAAAGAAAGAAAGAAAGAAAGAAAGAAAGAAGAAAGAAAGAAAGAAAGTAAGAAAGAAAGAAAGAAGAAAGAAAGAAAGAAAGAAAGAACGTAGATAAGAAAGAAAGAAAGAAAGAAAGAAAAAAGAAAGAAGAAAGAAAGAAAGAAAGAACGTGGGAAAGAAAGAAAGAAAGAAAGAAAGATAGAAAGAAAGAAAGAAAGAAAGAAAGAAAGAAATTAAAAAGAAAGAAAGAAAGAAG
>JAVLUU010000616.1:207500-210000 GCA_032206185.1 Columba guinea | reverse complement strand
GGAAAGAAAAAAGAAAGAAAGAAAGAAAGAAAGAAAGAAAGAAAGAAAGAAAGAAAGAAAGAAAGAAAAAAGAAAGAAAGATGAAAGAAAGAAAGAAAGAAAGAAAGAAAGAAAGAAAGAAAGAATGAAAGAAAGAAAGAAAGAAATTAAAATAAAGAAATAAAAAAAAGAAGAAAGAAAGAAAGAAAGAAAGAACGTAGGAAAGAAAGAAAGAAAGAAAGAATGAAAGAAAAAAGAAAGAAAGAAAGAAATTAAAGAGAAAGAATGAAAAAAAAAGAAGAAAGAAAGAAAGAAAGAAAGAAAGAACGTAGGAAAGAAAGAAAGAAAAAAGAAAGAAAGAAAGAAAGAAAGAAAGAAAGAAAGAAAGAAGAAAGAAAGAAAGAACGAACGTAGGAAAGAAAGAAAGAGAGAAAGAAAGAAATTAAAAAGAAATAAAGAAAGAAAGAAAGAAAGAAAAAAGAAAGAAAGAAAGAAGAAAGAAAGAAAGAACGTAGGAAAGAAAGAAAGAAAGAAAGAAAAAGGAAAGAAAGAAAGAACGTAGGGAAGAAAGAAAGAGAGAAAGAAAGAAATTAAAAAGAAAGAAAGAAAGAAAAAAGAAAGAAAGATGGATAGAAATTAAAAAGAAAGAAGGAAAGAAAGAAAGAAATTAAAAAGAAAGAAAGAAAGTAAGAAGAAGAAAGAAAGAAAGAAAGAATGTAGGAAAGAAAGAAAGAAAGAAAGAAAAAAGAAAGAAAGAAAGAAAGAAAGAAAGAAAGAAAGAAAGAAAGAAAGAAAGAAAGAAAGAAAGAAAGAAAAAAGAAAGAAAGAAAGAAAGAACGTGGGAAAGAAAGAAAGAAAGAAAGAAAGATAGAAAGAAAGAAAGAAACAAAGAAATTAAAAAGAAAGAAAGAAAGAAAGAAAAAAGAAAGAAAGAAATTAAAAAGAAATAAAGAAAGAAAGAAAGAAAAAAGAAAGAAAGAAAGAAAGAAAAAAGAAAGAAAGAAATTAAAATAAAGAAAGAAAGAAAGAAAAAAGAAAGAAAGAAAGAAAGAAAAAAGAAAGAAAGAAAGAAAGAAAGAAAGAAAGAAAGAAAGAAAGAAAAAAGAAAGAAAGAAAACGTAGGAAAGAAAGAAAGAAAGAAAGAAATTGAAAAGAAAGAAAGAAAGAAAGAAAGAAAGAAAGAAAGAAAGAAAGAAAGAAAGAAAGAAAAAAGAAAGAAAGAAAGAAAGAAAGAAAGAAAGAAAGAAAAAAGAAAGAAAGAAAGAAAGAACGTAGGAAAGAAAGAAATTAAAAAGAAAGAAAGAAATAAAGAAAGAAAGAAAGAAAAAAGAAAGAAAGAAAGAGAGAAAAAAGAAAGAAAGAAATAAAAAAAGAAAGAAGGAAAGAAAGAAAGAAAGAAAAAAGAAAGAAAGAAAGAAAAAAGAAAGAAGGAAAGAAAGAGAGAAAGAAGAAAGAAAGAAAGAAAGAAGAAAGAAAGAAAGAAAGAACGTAGGAAAGAAAGAAAGAAGGAAAGAAATTAAAAAGAAAGAAAGAAAGAAAGAAAGAAAGAAAGAAAAAAGAAAGAAAAAAGAAGGAAAGAAAGAAAAAAGAAAGAAAGAAAGAAAGAAAGAACGTAGGAAAGAAAGAAATTAAAAAGAAAGAAAGAAAGAAAGAAAGAAAGAAAGATAGAAAGAAAGAAAGAAAGAAAGAAATTAAAAAGAAAGAAAGAAAAAAAAAGGAAGAAAGAAAGAAAGAAAAAAAGAACGTAGGAAAGAAAGAAAGAAAGAAAGAAAAAAGAAAGAAAAAAGAAAGAAAGAAAGAAAGAAAGAAAGAAAGAAATTAAAAACAAATAAATAAAGAAAGAAAGAAAACAGAAAGAAAGAAAGAAAGAAAGAAAGAAAAAAGAAAGAAAGAACGTAGGAAAGAAAGAAAGAAAGAAAGAAAGAAAGAAAGAAAGAAAGAAAGAAAGAAAGAAAGAAAGAAAGAAAGAAAAAAGAAAGAAAGAAGAAAGAAAGAAAGAAAGAACGTAGGAAAGAAAGAAAGAAAGAAAGATAGAAAGAAAGAAAGAAAGAAAGAAATTAAAAAGAAAGAAAGAAAGAGAAATAAAGAAAGAAAGAAAGAAAGAAAAAAGAATGAAAGAAAGAAAGAAAAAAGAAAGAAAGAAAGAACGTAGTAAAGAAAGAAAGAAAGAAAGAAAGAAATTAAAAAGAAAGAAAGACAGAAAGAAAGAAAGAAAAAGGAAAGAAAGAAAGAAAGAAAGAAGGAAAGAAAGAAAGAAAGAAAGAAAAAAGAAAGAAAGAAAACGTAGGAAAGAAAGAAAGAAAGAAAGAAATTAAAAAGAAAGAAAGAAAGAAAGAAAGAAAGAAAGAAAGAAAGAAAGAAAGAAAGAAAAAAGAAAGAAAGAAAGAAAGAAAGAAAGAAAGAAAGAAAGAAAAAAGAAAGAAAGAAGGATAGAAATTAAAAAGAAAGAAAGAAAGAAAGAAAGAAATTAAAAAGAAAGAAAGAAAGAAAGAAGAAGAAAGAAAGAAAGAAAGAACGTAGG
>JAVLUU010000616.1:195000-202500 GCA_032206185.1 Columba guinea | reverse complement strand
AAAAAGAAGAAAGAAAGAAAGAAAGAACGTAGGAAAGAAAGAAAGAAAGAAAGAAAGATAGAAAGAAAGAAAGAAAGAAAGAAATTAAAAAGAAAGAAAGAAAGAAAGAAAGAAAAAAGAAAGAAATTAAAAGAAAGAAAGAAAGAAAGAAAGAAAGAGAGAAAGAAAGAAAGAAAGAAAGAAAGAAAAAATAAAGAAAGAAAGAATGTAGGAAAGAAAGAAAGAAAGAAAGAAATTAAAAAGAAAGAAAGAAAGAAAGAAAGAAAGAAAAAGGAAAGAAAGAAAGAAAGAAAGAAAGAAAGAAGGAAAGAAAGAAAGAAAGAAACAAGAAAGATAGAAAGAAAGAAATAACGTAGGAAAGAAAGAAAAAATAAAGAAAGATAGAAAGAAAGAAAGAAAAAAGAATGAAAGAAAGAAAGTAGGAAAGAAAGAAAGAAAGAAAGAAAAAAGAAAGAAAGAAAGAAAGTAGGAAAGAAAGAAAGAAAGAAAGAAAGAAAGAAAGAAAAAAGAAAGAAAGAAAGAAAGAAAGAAAGAAAGAAAGAAAGAAAGAAAAAAGAAAGAAACAAACTAAAAGAAAGAAAGAAAGAAAGAAAAAAGAAAGAAGAAAGAAAGAAAGAAAGAAAAAAGAAAGAAGGAAAGAAAAAAGAAAGAAATAAATTAAAATAAAGAAAGAAATAAAGAAAGAAAAAAGAAAGAAAGAAAGAAAAAAGAAAGAAAGAAAGAAAGAAAAAAGAAAGAAAGAAAGAAAGAAAGAAAGAAAAAAGAAAGAAAGAAAGAACGTAGGAAAGAAAGAAAGAAAGAAATTAAAAAGATAGAAAGAAAGAAAGAAAGAAAGAAAGAAAGAAAGAAAGAAAGAAAGAATAAAGAAAGAAAGAACGTA
The DNA here is from genome assembly GCA_032206185.1 of Columba guinea. Taxonomy (NCBI): domain Eukaryota; kingdom Metazoa; phylum Chordata; class Aves; order Columbiformes; family Columbidae; genus Columba; species Columba guinea. The sequence continues at coordinate 201,620 of JAVLUU010000616.1, read as the reverse complement.
GAAAAGAAAGAAAGAAAGAAAGAAATTAAAAACAAAAGAAAGAAAGAAAGAAAGAAAGAAAAAGGAAAGAAAGAAAGAAAGAAATTAAAAAGAAAGAAAGAAAGAAAGAAAGAAAGAAAGAAAAAAGAAAGAAAAAAGAAAGAAAGAAAGAAAAAAGAAAGAAAGAAGGAAAGAACGAACGTAGGAAAGAAAGAAATTAAAAAGAAAGAAAGAAAGAAAGAAAGAAAGAAAGATAGAAAGAAAGAAAGAAAGAAAGAAATTAAAAAGAAAGAAAGAAAAAAAAAGGAAGAAAGAAAGAAAGAAAGAAAGAACGTAGGAAAGAAAGAAAGAAGAAAGAAAGAAAGAAAGAAAGAAAGAAGAAAGAATGAACGAACGTAGGAAAGAAAGAAAGAAAGAAAGAAAAAAGAAAGAAAAAAGAAAGAAAGAAAGAAAGAAAGAAAGAAATTAAAAGGAAAGAAAGAAAGAAAGAAAGAAAGAAAGAAATTAAAAAGAAAGAAAGAAAGAAAGAAAGAAAAAAGAAAGAAAGAAAAAAAGAAAGAAGGAAAGAAAGAAAGAAAGAAAAAAGAAAGAAAGAAAGAAAAAAGAAAGAAAAAAGAAAGAAAGAAAGAAAGAAAAAAGAAAGAAAGAAAAAAGAAAGAAAAAAGAAAGAAAGAAAGAAAGAAAGATAAAAGAAAGAAAGAAAGAAAAAGAAAGAAAGAAAGAAAGAACGTAGTAAATTAAGAAAAAAGAAAGAAAGAAAGAAAGAAAGAAATTAAAAAGAAAGAAAGAAAGAAAGGAAGAAAAAAGAAAGAAATTAAAAGAAAGTAAGAAAGAAAGAAAGAAAGAAAGAAAGAAAGAAAGAAAGAAAAAATAAAGAAAGAAAGAATGTAGGAAAGAAAGAAAGAAAGAAAGAAATTAAAAAGAAAGAAAGAAAGAAAGAAAGAAAGAAAGAAAGAAAAAGGAAAGAAAGAAAGAAAGAAAGAAAGAAGGAAAGAAAGACAGAAAGAAACAAGAAAGATAGAAAGAAAGAAATAACGCAGGAAAGAAAGAAAAAATAAAGAAAGAAAGAAAGAAATTAAAAAGAAAGAAAGACAGAAAGAAAGAAAGTAGGAAAGAAAGAAAGAAAGAAAGAAAGAAAGAAAGAAAGAAAGAAAAAAGAAAGAAACAAACTAAAAGAAAGAAAGAAAGAAAAAAGAAAGAAGAAAGAAAGAAAGAAAGAAAAAAGAAAGAAGGAAAGAAAAAAGAAAGAAAGAAATTAAAATAAAGAAAGAAATAAAGAAAGAAAGAAAGAAAGAACGTAGAAAAGAAAGAAAGAAAGAAAGAAATTAAAAAGAAAGAAAGAAAGAAAGAAAGAATGAAAAAGGAAAGAAAGAAAGAAGGAAAGAAATTAAAAAGAAAGAAAGAAAGAAAGAAAGAAAGAAAAAAGAAAGAAAAAAGAAAGAAAGAAAGAAAAAAGAAAGAAAGAAAGAAAGAAAGAACGTAGGAAAGAAAGAAATTAAAAAAAAAGAAAGAAAGAAAGAAAGAAAGAAAGATAGAAAGAAAGAAAGAAAGAAAGAAATTAAAAAGAAAGAAAGAAAAAAAAAGGAAGAAAGAAAGAAAGAAAAAAAGAACGTAGGAAAGAAAGAAAGAAGAAAGAAAGAAAGAAAGAAAGAAAGAAGAAAGAATGAACGAACGTAGTAAAGAAAGAAAGAAAGAAAGAAAAAAGAAAGAAAAAAGAAAGAAAGAAAGAAAGAAAGAAAGAAAGAAATTAAAAAGAAATAAATAAAGAAAGAAAGAAAACAGAAAGAAAGAAAGAAAGAAAGAAAGAAAAAAGAAAGAAAGAACGTAGGAAAGAAAGAAAGAAAGAAAGAAAGAAAGAAAGAAAGAAAGAAAGAAACAAGAAAGAAAGAAAGAACGTAGGAAAGAAAGAAAGAAAGAAAGATAGAAAGAAAGAAAGAAAGAAAGAAATTAAAAAGAAAGAAAGAAAGAGAAATAAAGAAAGAAAGAAAGAAAGAAAAAAGAAAGAAAGAAAGAAAGAAAAAAGAAAGAAAGAAAGAACGTAGTAAAGAAAGAAAGAAAGAAAGAAAGAAATTAAAAAGAACGAAAGACAGAAAGAAAGAAAGAAAAAGGAAAGAAAGAAATTAAAAAGAAAGAAAGACAGAAAGAAAGAAAGAAAAAGGAAAGAAAGAAAGAAAGAAAGAAGGAAAGAAAGAAAGAAAGAAAAAAGAAACAAAGAAAGAAAGAAAGAACGTAGGAAGGAAAGAAAAAAGAAAGAAAGAAAGAAAGAAAGAAAGAAAGAAAGAAAGAAAGAAAGAAAAAAGAAAGAAAGATGAAAGAAAGAAAGAAAGAAAGAAAGAAAGAAAGAAAGAAAGAATGAAAGAAAGAAAGAAAGAAATTAAAATAAAGAAATAAAAAAAAAGAAGAAAGAAAGAAAGAAAGAAAGAACGTAGGAAAGAAAGAAAGAAAGAAAGAATGAAAGAAAAAAGAAAGAAAGAAAGAAATTAAAGAGAAAGAATGAAAAAAAAAGAAGAAAGAAAGAAAGAAAGAAAGAAAGAACGTAGGAAAGAAAGAAAGAAAAAAGAAAGAAAGAAAGAAAGAAAGAAAGAAAGAAAGAAAGAAAGAAAGAAGAAAGAAAGAAAGAAAGAACGTAGGAAAGAAAGAAAGAGAGAAAGAAAGAAATTAAAAAGAAATAAAGAAAGAAAGAAAGAAAGAAAAAAGAAAGAAAGAAAGAAGAAAGAAAGAAAGAACGTAGGAAAGAAAGAAAGAAAGAAAGAAAAAGGAAAGAAAGAAAGAACGTAGGGAAGAAAGAAAGAGAGAAAGAAAGAAATTAAAAAGAAAGAAAGAAAGAAAAAAGAAAGAAAGATGGATAGAAATTAAAAAGAAAGAAGGAAAGAAAGAAAGGAATTAAAAAGAAAGAAAGAAAGTAAGAAGAAGAAAGAAAGAAAGAAAGAATGTAGGAAAGAAAGAAAGAAAGAAAGAAAAAAGAAAGAAAGAAAGAAAGAAAGAAAGAAAGAAAGAAAGAAAGAAAGAATGAAAGAAAGAAAGAAAGAAAGAAAAAAGAAAGAAAGAAAGAAAGAACGTGGGAAAGAAAGAAAGAAAGAAAGAAAGATAGAAAGAAAGAAAGAAACAAAGAAATTAAAAAGAAAGAAAGAAAGAAAGAAAAAAGAAAGAAAGAAATTAAAAAGAAATAAAGAAAGAAAGAAAGAAAAAAGAAAGAAAGAAAGAAAGAAAAAAGAAAGAAAGAAATTAAAATAAAGAAAGAAAGAAAGAAAAAAGAAAGAAAGAAAGAAAGAAAAAAGAAAGAAAGAAAGAAAGAAAGAAAGAAAGAAAGAAAGAAAGAAAAAAGAAAGAAAGAAAACGTAGGAAAGAAAGAAAGAAAGAAAGAAATTAAAAAGAAAGAAAGAAAGAAAGAAAGAAAGAAAGAAAGAAAGAAAGAAAGAAAGAAAGAAAGAAAAAAGAAAGAAAGAAAGAAAGAAAGAAAGAAAGAAAAAAGAAAGAAAGAAAGAAAGAACGTAGGAAAGAAAGAAATTAAAAAGAAAGAAAGAAATAAAGAAATAAAGAAAGAAAAAAGAAAGAAAGAAAGAGAGAAAAAAGAAAGAAAGAAATAAAAAAAGAAAGAAGGAAAGAAAGAAAGAAAGAAAAAAGAAAGAAAGAAAGAAAAAAGAAAGAAGGAAAGAAAGAGAGAAAGAAGAAAGAAAGAAAGAAAGAAGAAAGAAAGAAAGAAAGAACGTAGGAAAGAAAGAAAGAAGGAAAGAAATTAAAAAGAAAGAAAGAAAGAAAGAAAGAAAGAAAGAAAAAAGAAAGAAAAAAGAAGGAAAGAAAGAAAAAAGAAAGAAAGAAAGAAAGAAAGAACGTAGGAAAGAAAGAAATTAAAAAGAAAGAAAGAAAGAAAGAAAGAAAGAAAGATAGAAAGAAAGAAAGAAAGAAAGAAATTAAAAAGAAAGAAAGAAAAAAAAAGGAAGAAAGAAAGAAAGAAAAAAAGAACGTAGGAAAGAAAGAAAGAAAGAAAGAAAAAAGAAAGAAAAAAGAAAGAAAGAAAGAAAGAAAGAAAGAAAGAAATTAAAAACAAATAAATAAAGAAAGAAAGAAAACAGAAAGAAAGAAAGAAAGAAAGAAAGAAAAAAGAAAGAAAGAACGTAGGAAAGAAAGAAAGAAAGAAAGAAAGAAAGAAAGAAAGAAAGAAAGAAAGAAAGAAAAAAGAAAGAAAGAAGAAAGAAAGAAAGAAAGAACGTAGGAAAGAAAGAAAGAAAGAAAGATAGAAAGAAAGAAAGAAAGAAAGAAATTAAAAAGAAAGAAAGAAAGAGAAATAAAGAAAGAAAGAAAGAAAGAAAAAAGAATGAAAGAAAGAAAGAAAAAAGAAAGAAAGAAAGAACGTAGTAAAGAAAGAAAGAAAGAAAGAAATTAAAAAGAAAGAAAGACAAAAGAAAGAAAGAAAAAGGAAAGAAAGAAAGAAAGAAAGAAGGAAAGAAAGAAAGAAAGAAAGAAAAGAGAAAGAAAGAAAACGTAGGAAAGAAAGAAAGAAAGAAAGAAATTAAAAAGAAAGAAAGAAAGAAAGAAAGAAAGAAAGAAAGAAAGAAAGAAAAAAGAAAGAAAGAAAGAAAGAAAGAAAGAAAGAAAGAAAGAAAGAAAGAAAAAAGAAAGAAAGAAAGAACGTAGGAAAGAAAGAAATTAAAAAGAAAGAAAGAAATAAAGAAAGAAAGAAAGAAAAAAGAAAGAAAGAAAGAGAGAAAAAAGAAAGAAAGAAATAAAAAAAGAAAGAAGGAAAGAAAGAAAGAAAAAAGAAAGAAAGAAAGAAAAAAGAAAGAAGGAAAGAAAGAAAGAAAGAAGAAAGAAAGAAAGAAAGAAGAAAGAAAGAAAGAAAGAACGTAGGAAAGAAAGAAAGAAGGAAAGAAATTAAAAAGAAAGAAAGAAAGAAAGAAAGAAAGAAAAAGGAAAGAAAGAAAGAAAGAAAGAAGGAAAGAAAGAAAGAAAGAAAGAAAAAAGAAAGAAAGAAAACGTAGGAAAGAAAGAAAGAAAGAAAGAAATTAAAAAGAAAGAAAGAAAGAAAGAAAGAAAGAAAGAAAAAAGAAAGAAAGAAAGAAAGAAAGAAAGAAAGAAAAAATAAAGAAAGAAAGAATGTAGGAAAGAAAGAAAGAAAGAAATTAAAAAGAAAGAAAGAAAGAAAGAAAGAAAGAAAGAAAGAAAAAGGAAAGAAAGAAAGAAAGAAAGAAAGAAGGAAAGAAAGAAAGAAAGAAACAAGAAAGATAGAAAGAAAGAAATAACGCAGGAAAGAAAGAAAAAATAAAGAAAGATAGAAAGAAAGAAAGAAAAAAGAATGAAAGAAAGAAAGTAGGAAAGAAAGAAAGAAAGAAAGAAAGAAAAAAGAAAGAAAGAAAGAACGTAGGAAAGAAAGAAAGAAAGAAAAAAGAAAGAAAGAAAGAAAGAAAGAAAGAAAGAAAGAAAGAAAGAAAAAAGAAAGATCAAACTAAAAGAAAGAAAGAAAGAAAAAAGAAAGAAGAAAGAAAGAAAGAAAGAAAAAAGAAAGAAGGAAAGAAAAAAGAAAGAAAGAAATTAAAATAAAGAAAGAAATAAAGAAAGAAAAAAGAAAGAAAGAAAGAACGTAGGAAAGAAAGAAAGAAAGAAAGAAATTAAAAAGAAAGAAAGAAAGAAAGAAAGAAATTATAAAGAAAGAAAGAAAGAAAGAAAGAAAGAAAAAGGAAAGAAAGAAAGAAGGAAAGAAATTAAAAAGAAAGAAAGAAAGAAAGAAAGAAAGAAAGAAAAAAGAAAGAAAAAAGAAAGAAAGAAAGAAAAAAGAAAGAAAGAAAGAAAGAACGTAGGAAAGAAAGAAATTAAAAAGAAAGAAAGAAAGAAAGAAAGAAAGAAAGATAGAAAGAAAGAAAGAAAGAAAGAAATTAAAAAGAAAGAAAGAAAAAAAAAGGAAGAAAGAAAGAAAGAAAAAAAGAACGTAGGAAAGAAAGAAAGAAGAAAGAAAGAAAGAAAGAAAGAAGAAAGAATGAACGAACGTAGGAAAGAAAGAAAGAAAGAAAGAAAAAAGAAAGAAAAAAGAAAGAAAGAAAGAAAGAAAGAAAGAAAGAAATTAAAAAGAAATAAATAAAGAAAGAAAGAAAACAGAAAGAAAGAAAGAAAGAAAGAAAGAAAAAAGAAAGAAAGAACGTAGGAAAGAAAGAAAGAACGTAGGAAAGAAAGAAAGAAAGAAAGAAAGAAAGAAAGAAAGAAAGAAAGAAAGAAAGAAAGAAAAAAGAAAGAAAGAAGAAAGAAAGAAAGAAAGAACGTAGGAAAGAAAGAAAGAAAGAAAGATAGAAAGAAAGAAAGAAAGAAATTAAAAAGAAAGAAAGAAAGAGAAATAAAGAAAGAAAGAAAGAAAGAAAAAAGAAAGAAAGAAAGAAAGAAAAAAGAAAGAAAGAAAGAACGTAGTAAAGAAAGAAAGAAAGAAAGAAAGAAATTAAAAAGAAAGAAAGACAGAAAGAAGAAGAAAGAAAGAAAGAAAGAATGTAGGAAAGAAAGAAAGAAAGAAAAAAGAAAGAAAGAAAGAAAGAAAGAAAGAAAGAAAGAAAGAAAGAAAGAAAAAAGAAAGAAAGAAAGAAAGAACGTGGGAAAGAAAGAAAGAAAGAAAGAAAGATAGAAAGAAAGAAAGAAACAAAGAAATTAAAAAGAAAGAAAGA
>JAVLUU010000616.1:177500-180000 GCA_032206185.1 Columba guinea | reverse complement strand
GAAAGAAAGAAAGAAAGAAAGAAAGAGAGAAAGAAAGAAAGAAAGAAAGAAAGAAAAAATAAAGAAAGAAAGAATGTAGGAAAGAAAGAAAGAAAGAAATTAAAAAGAAAGAAAGAAAGAAAGAAAGAAAGAAAAAGGAAAGAAAGAAAGAAAGAAAGAAAGAAGGAAAGAAAGAAAGAAAGAAACAAGAAAGATAGAAAGAAAGAAATAACGTAGGAAAGAAAGAAAAAATAAAGAAAGATAGAAAGAAAGAAAGAAAAAAGAATGAAAGAAAGAAAGTAGGAAAGAAAGAAAGAAAGAAAGAAAAAAGAAAGAAAGAAAGAACGTAGGAAAGAAAGAAAGAAAGAAAGAAAGAAATTAAAAAGAAAGAAAGAAAGAAAGAAAGAAAGAAAGAAAGAAAGAAAGAAAGAAAGAAAAAAGAAAGAAACAAACTAAAAGAAAGAAAGAAAGAAAGAAAAAAGAAAGAAGAAAGAAAGAAAAAAGAAAGAAGGAAAGAAAAAAGAAAGAAAGAAATTAAAATAAAGAAAGAAATAAAGAAAGAAAAAAGAAAGAAAGAAAGAAAAAAGAAAGAAAGAAAGAAAGAAAAAAGAAAGAAAGAAAGAAAGAAAGAAAGAAAGAAAAAAGAAAGAAAGAAAGAACGTAGGAAAGAAAGAAAGAAAGAAATTAAAAAGATAGAAAGAAAGAAAGAAAGAAAGAAAGAAAGAAAGAAAGAAAGAAAGAAAGAAAAAATAAAGAAAGAAAGAACGTAGGAAAGAAAGAAAGAAAGAAAGAAATTAAAAAGAAAGAAAGAAAGAAAGAAAGAAAGAAAGAAAAAAGAAAGAAAAAAGAAAGAAAGAAAGAAAAAAGAAAGAAAGAAGGAAAGAAAGAACGTAGGAAAGAAAGAAATTAAAAAGAAAGAAAGAAAGAAAGAAAGAAAGAAAGAAAGAAAGAAAGAAAGAAAGAAAGAAAAAATAAAGAAAGAAAGAATGTAGGAAAGAAAGAAAGAAAGAAATTAAAAAGAAAGAAAGAAAGAAAGAAAGAAAGAAAGAAAGAAAAAGGAAAGAAAGAAAGAAAGAAAGAAAGAAGGAAAGAAAGAAAGAAAGAAACAAGAAAGATAGAAAGAAAGAAATAACGCAGGAAAGAAAGAAAAAATAAAGAAAGATAGAAAGAAAGAAAGAAAAAAGAATGAAAGAAAGAAAGTAGGAAAGAAAGAAAGAAAGAAAGAAAGAAAAAAGAAAGAAAGAAAGAACGTAGGAAAGAAAGAAAGAAAGAAAGAAAAAAGAAAGAAAGAAAGAAAGAAAGAAAGAAAGAAAGAAAGAAAGAAAGAAAGAAAGAAAAAAGAAAGATCAAACTAAAAGAAAGAAAGAAAGAAAAAAGAAAGAAGAAAGAAAGAAAGAAAGAAAGAAAAAAGAAAGAAGGAAAGAAAAAAGAAAGAAAGAAATTAAAATAAAGAAAGAAATAAAGAAAGAAAAAAGAAAGAAAGAAAGAACGTAGGAAAGAAAGAAAGAAAGAAAGAAATTAAAAAGAAAGAAAGAAAGAAAGAAAGAAAGAAAAAGGAAAGAAAGAAAGAAGGAAAGAAATTAAAAAGAAAGAAAGAAAGAAAGAAAGAAAGAAAAAAGAAAGAAAAAAGAAAGAAAGAAAGAAAAAAGAAAGAAAGAAAGAAAGAAAGAACGTAGGAAAGAAAGAAATTAAAAAGAAAGAAAGAAAGAAAGAAAGAAAGAAAGAAAGAAAGATAGAAAGAAAGAAAGAAAGAAAGAAATTAAAAAGAAAGAAAGAAAAAAAAAGGAAGAAAGAAAGAAAGAAAAAAAGAACGTAGGAAAGAAAGAAAGAAGAAAGAAAGAAAGAAAGAAAGAAAGAAGAAAGAATGAACGAACGTAGGAAAGAAAGAAAGAAAGAAAGAAAAAAGAAAGAAAAAAGAAAGAAAGAAAGAAAGAAAGAAAGAAAGAAAGAAAGAAAGAAATTAAAAAGAAATAAATAAAGAAAGAAAGAAAACAGAAAGAAAGAAAGAAAGAAAGAAAAAAGAAAGAAAGAACGTAGGAAAGAAAGAAAGAAAGAAAGAAAGAAAGAAAGAAAGAAAGAAAGAAAGAAAGAAAGAAAAAAGAAAGAAAGAAGAAAGAAAGAAAGAAAGAACGTAGGAAAGAAAGAAAGAAAGAAAGATAGAAAGAAAGAAAGAAAGAAATTAAAAAGAAAGAAAGAAAGAGAAATAAAGAAAGAAAGAAAGAAAGAAAAAAGAAAGAAAGAAAGAAAGAAAAAAGAAAGAAAGAAAGAACGTAGTAAAGAAAGAAAGAAAGAAAGAAAGAAATTAAAAAGAAAGAAAGACAGAAAGAAAGAAAAAGGAAAGAAAGAAAGAAAGAAAGAAGGAAAGAAAGAAAGAAAGAAAAAAGAAACAAAGAAAGAAAGAAAGAACGTAGGAAGGAAAGAAAAAAGAAAGAAAGAAAGAAAGAAAGAAAGAAAGAAAGAAAGAAAGAAAGAAAAAAGAAAGAAAGATGAAAGAAAGAAAGAAAGAAAGAAAGAAAGAAAG
>JAVLUU010000616.1:167500-170000 GCA_032206185.1 Columba guinea | reverse complement strand
GAAAGAAAGAAAGAAAGAAAAAAGAAAGAAAGAAAGAAAGAAAGAAAAAAGAAAGAAAGAAAGAAAGAAACAAAAAAGAAAGAAAGAAAGAAAGAAAGAAAGAAGAAAGAAAGAAAGAAAGAACGTAGGAAAGAAAGAAAGAAAGAAAGATAGAAAGAAAGAAAGAAAGAAAGAAATTAAAAAGAAAGAAAGAAAGAAAGAAAGAAAAAAGAAAGATATTAAAAGAAAGAAAGAAAGAAAGAAAGAAAGAGAGAAAGAAAGAAAGAAAGAAAGAAAGAAAAAATAAAGAAAGAAAGAATGTAGGAAAGAAAGAAAGAAAGAAATTAAAAAGAAAGAAAGAAAGAAAGAAAGAAAGAAAAAGGAAAGAAAGAAAGAAAGAAAGAAAGAAGGAAAGAAAGAAAGAAAGAAACAAGAAAGATAGAAAGAAAGAAATAACGTAGGAAAGAAAGAAAAAATAAAGAAAGATAGAAAGAAAGAAAGAAAAAAGAATGAAAGAAAGAAAGTAGGAAAGAAAGAAAGAAAGAAAGAAAAAAGAAAGAAAGAAAGAACGTAGGAAAGAAAGAAAGAAAGAAAGAAAGAAATTAAAAAGAAAGAAAGAAAGAAAGAAAGAAAGAAAGAAAGAAAGAAAGAAAGAAAGAAAAAAGAAAGAAACAAACTAAAAGAAAGAAAGAAAGAAAGAAAAAAGAAAGAAGAAAGAAAGAAAAAAGAAAGAAGGAAAGAAAAAAGAAAGAAAGAAATTAAAATAAAGAAAGAAATAAAGAAGAAAAAAGAAAGAAAGAAAGAAAAAAGAAAGAAAGAAAGAAAGAAAAAAGAAAGAAAGAAAGAAAGAAAGAAAGAAAGAAAAAAGAAAGAAAGAAAGAACGTAGGAAAGAAAAGAAAGAAAGAAATTAAAAAGATAGAAAGAAAGAAAGAAAGAAAGAAAGAAAGAAAGAAAGAAAGAAAGAAAGAAAAAATAAAGAAAGAAAGAACGTAGGAAAGAAAGAAAGAAAGAAAGAAATTAAAAAGAAAGAAAGAAAGAAAGAAAGAAAGAAAGAAAAAAGAAAGAAAAAAGAAAGAAAGAAAGAAAAAAGAAAGAAAGAAGGAAAGAAAGAACGTAGGAAAGAAAGAAATTAAAAAGAAAGAAAGAAAGAAAGAAAGAAAGAAAGAAAGAAAGAAAGAAAGAAAAAATAAAGAAAGAAAGAATGTAGGAAAGAAAGAAAGAAAGAAATTAAAAAGAAAGAAAGAAAGAAAGAAAGAAAGAAAGAAAGAAAAAGGAAAGAAAGAAAGAAAGAAAGAAAGAAGGAAAGAAAGAAAGAAGAAACAAGAAAGATAGAAAGAAAGAAATAACGCAGGAAAGAAAGAAAAAATAAAGAAAGATAGAAAGAAAGAAAGAAAAAAGAATGAAAGAAAGAAAGTAGGAAAGAAAGAAAGAAAGAAAGAAAGAAAAAAGAAAGAAAGAAAGAACGTAGGAAAGAAAGAAAGAAAGAAAGAAAAAAGAAAGAAAGAAAGAAAGAAAGAAAGAAAGAAAGAAAGAAAGAAAGAAAGAAAGAAAGAAAGAAAAAAGAAAGATCAAACTAAAAGAAAGAAAGAAAGAAAAAAGAAAGAAGAAAGAAAGAAAGAAAGAAAGAAAAAAGAAAGAAGGAAAGAAAAAAGAAAGAAAGAAATTAAAATAAAGAAAGAAATAAAGAAAGAAAAAAGAAAGAAAGAAAGAACGTAGGAAAGAAAGAAAGAAAGAAAGAAATTAAAAAGAAAGAAAGAAAGAAAGAAAGAAAGAAAAGGAAAGAAAGAAAGAAGGAAAGAAATTAAAAAGAAAGAAAGAAAGAAAGAAAGAAAGAAAAAAGAAAGAAAAAAGAAAGAAAGAAAGAAAAAGAAAGAAAGAAAGAAAGAAAGAAAGTAGGAAAGAAAGAAATTAAAAAGAAAGAAAGAAAGAAAGAAAGAAAGAAAGAAAGAAAGATAGAAAGAAAGAAAGAAAGAAAGAAATTAAAAAGAAAGAAAGAAAAAAAAAGGAAGAAAGAAAGAAAGAAAAAAGAACGTAGGAAAGAAAGAAAGAAGAAAGAAAGAAAGAAAGAAAGAAAGAAGAAAGAATGAACGAACGTAGGAAAGAAAGAAAGAAAGAAAGAAAAAAGAAAGAAAAAAGAAAGAAAGAAGAAAGAAAGAAAGAAAGAAAGAAAGAAAGAAATTAAAAAGAAATAAATAAAGAAAGAAAGAAAACAGAAAGAAAGAAAGAAAGAAAGAAAGAAAAAAGAAAGAAAGAACGTAGGAAGAAAGAAAGAAAGAAAGAAAGAAAGAAAGAAAGAAAGAAAGAAAGAAAGAAAGAAAGAAAGAAAGAAAAAAGAAAGAAATGAAGAAAGAAAGAAAGAAAGAACGTAGGAAAGAAAGAAAGAAAGAAAGATAGAAAGAAAGAAAGAAAGAAATTAAAAGAAAGAAAGAAAGAGAAATAAAGAAAGAAAGAAAGAAAGAAAAAAGAAAGAAAGAAAGAAAGAAAAAAGAAAGAAAGAAAGAACGTAGTAAAGAAAGAAAG
>JAVLUU010000616.1:155000-160000 GCA_032206185.1 Columba guinea | reverse complement strand
AAGAAAGAAAGAAAGAAATTAAAAAGAAAGAAAGAAAGAAAGAAAACAGAAAGAAAGAAAGAAAGAAAGAAAGAAATTAAAAAGAAAGAAAGAAAGAAAGAAAGAAAGAAAGAAAAAAGAAAGAAAGAAAGAAAGAAAGAAAAAAGAAAGAAAGAAAGAAAGAAACAAAAAAGAAAGAAAGAAAGAAAGAAAGAAAGAAAGAAGAAAGAAAGAAAGAAAGAACGTAGGAAAGAAAGAAAGAAAGAAAGATAGAAAGAAAGAAAGAAAGAAAGAAATTAAAAAGAAAGAAAGAAAGAAAGAAAGAAAAAAGAAAGATATTAAAAGAAAGAAAGAAAGAAAGAAAGAAAGAGAGAAAGACAGAAAGAAAGAAAGAAAGAAAAAATAAAGAAAGAAAGAATGTAGGAAAGAAAGAAAGAAAGAAATTAAAAAGAAAGAAAGAAAGAAAGAAAGAAAGAAAAAGGAAAGAAAGAAAGAAAGAAAGAAAGAAGGAAAGAAAGAAAGAAAGAAACAAGAAAGATAGAAAGAAAGAAATAACGTAGGAAAGAAAGAAAAAATAAAGAAAGATAGAAAGAAAGAAAGAAAAAAGAATGAAAGAAAGAAAGTAGGAAAGAAAGAAAGAAAGAAAGAAAAAAGAAAGAAAGAAAGAACGTAGGAAAGAAAGAAAGAAAGAAAGAAAGAAATTAAAAAGAAAGAAAGAAAGAAAGAAAGAAAGAAAGAAAGAAAGAAAAAAGAAAGAAACAAACTAAAAGAAAGAAAGAAAGAAAGAAAAAAGAAAGAAGAAAGAAAGAAAAAAGAAAGAAGGAAAGAAAAAAGAAAGAAAGAAATTAAAATAAAGAAAGAAATAAAGAAAGAAAAAAGAAAGAAAGAAAGAAAAAAGAAAGAAAGAAAGAAAGAAAAAAGAAAGAAAGAAAGAAAGAAAGAAAGAAAGAAAAAAGAAAGAAAGAAAGAACGTAGGAAAGAAAGAAAGAAAGAAATTAAAAAAATAGAAAGAAAGAAAGAAAGAAAGAAAGAAAGAAAGAAAGAAAGAAAGAAAGAAAAAATAAAGAAAGAAAGAACGTAGGAAAGAAAGAAAGAAAGAAAGAAATTAAAAAGAAAGAAAGAAAGAAAGAAAGAAAGAAAGAAAGAAAAAAGAAAGAAAAAAGAAAGAAAGAAAGAAAAAAGAAAGAAAGAAGGAAAGAAAGAACGTAGGAAAGAAAGAAATTAAAAAGAAAGAAAGAAAGAAAGAAAGAAAGAAAGATAGAAAGAAAGAAAGAAAGAAAGAAATTAAAAAGAAAGAAAGAAAAAAAAAGGAAGAATAAAAGAAAGAAAGAAAGAACGTAGGAAAGAAAGAAAGAAGAAAGAAAGAAAGAAAGAAAGAAAGAAGAAAGAATGAACGAACGTAGGAAAGAAAGAAAGAAAGAAAGAAAAAAGAAAGAAAAAAGAAAGAAAGAAAGAAAGAAAGAAAGAAATTAAAAGGAAAGAAAGAAAGAAAGAAAGAAAGAAAGAAATTAAAAAGAAAGAAAGAAAGAAAGAAAGAAAAAAGAAAGAAAGAAAAAAAGAAAGAAGGAAAGAAAGAAAGAAAGAAAAAAGAAAGAAAGAAAGAAAAAAGAAAGAAAAAAGAAAGAAAGAAAGAAAGAAAAAAGAAAGAAAGAAAGAAAAAAGAAAGAAAAAAGAAAGAAAGAAAGAAAGATAAAAGAAAGAAAGAAAGAAAAAAGAAAGAAAGAAAGAAAGAACGTAGTAAATTAAGAAAAAAGAAAGAAAGAAAGAAAGAAAGAAATTAAAAAGAAAGAAAGAAAGAAAGAAAGAAAGAAAGAAAGAAAGAAAAAATAAAGAAAGAAAGAATGTAGGAAAGAAAGAAAGAAAGAAAGAAATTAAAAAGAAAGAAAGAAAGAAAGAAAGAAAGAAAGAAAGAAAGAAAAAGGAAAGAAAGAAAGAAAGAAAGAAAGAAGGAAAGAAAGAAAGAAAGAAACAAGAAAGATAGAAAGAAAGAAATAACGCAGGAAAGAAAGAAAAAATAAAGAAAGATAGAAAGAAAGAAAGAAAAAAGAATGAAAGAAAGAAAGTAGGAAAGAAAGAAAGAAAGAAAGAAAGAAAAAAGAAAGAAAGAAAGAACGTAGGAAAGAAAGAAAGAAAGAAAGAAAAAAGAAAGAAAGAAAGAAAGAAAGAAAGAAAGAAAGAAAGAAAGAAAGAAAAAAGAAAGAAACAAACTAAAAGAAAGAAAGAAAGAAAAAAGAAAGAAGAAAGAAAGAAAGAAAGAAAAAAGAAAGAAGGAAAGAAAAAAGAAAGAAAGAAATTAAAATAAAGAAAGAAATAAAGAAAGAAAAAAGAAAGAAAGAAAGAACGTAGGAAAGAAAGAAAGAAAGAAATTAAAAAGAAAGAAAGAAAGAAAGAATGAAAAAGGAAAGAAAGAAAGAAGGAAAGAAATTAAAAAGAAAGAAAGAAAGAAAGAAAGAAAGAAAAAAGAAAGAAAAAAGAAAGAAAGAAAGAAAAAAGAAAGAAAGAAAGAAAGAACGTAGGAAAGAAAGAAATTAAAAAGAAAGAAAGAAAGAAAGAAAGAAAGAAAGATAGAAAGAAAGAAAGAAAGAAAGAAATTAAAAAGAAAGAAAGAAAAAAAAGGAAGAAAGAAAGAAAGAAAAAAAGAACGTAGGAAAGAAAGAAAGAAGAAAGAAAGAAAGAAAGAAAGAAGAAAGAATGAACGAACGTAGGAAAGAAAGAAAGAAAGAAAGAAAAAAGAAAGAAAAAAGAAAGAAAGAAAGAAAGAAAGAAAGAAATTAAAAACAAATAAATAAAGAAAGAAAGAAAACAGAAAGAAAGAAAGAAAGAAAGAAAAAAGAAAGAAAGAACGTAGGAAAGAAAGAAAGAAAGAAAGAAAGAAAGAAAGAAAGAAAGAAAGAAAGAAAAAAGAAAGAAAGAAGAAAGAAAGAAAGAAAGAACGTAGGAAAGAAAGAAAGAAAGAAAGATAGAAAGAAAGAAAGAAAGAAAGAAATTAAAAAGAAAGAAAGAAAGAGAAATAAAGAAAGAAAGAAAGAAAGAAAAAAGAAAGAAAGAAAGAAAGAAAAAAGAAAGAAAGAAAGAACGTAGTAAAGAAAGAAAGAAAGAAAGAAAGAAATTAAAAAGAAAGAAAGACAGAAAGAAAGAAAAAGGAAAGAAAGAAAGAAAGAAAGAAGGAAAGAAAGAAAGAAAGAAAGAAAAAAGAAAGAAAGAAAACGTAGGAAAGAAAGAAAGAAAGAAAGAAATTAAAAAGAAAGAAAGAAAGAAAGAAAGAAAGAAAGAAAGAAAGAAAGAAAGAAAGAAAGAAAGAAAAAAGAAAGAAAGAAAGAAAGAAAGAAAGAAAGAAAGAAAAAAGAAAGAAAGAAAGAACGTAGGAAAGAAAGAAATTAAAAAGAAAGAAAGAAATAAAGAAAGAAAGAAAGAAAAAAGAAAGAAAGAAAGAGAGAAAAAAGAAAGAAAGAAATAAAAAAAGAAAGAAGGAAAGAAAGAAAGAAAGAAAAAAGAAAGAAAGAAAGAAAAAAGAAAGAAGGAAAGAAAGAAAGAAAGAAGAAAGAAAGAAAGAAAGAAGAAAGAAAGAAAGAAAGAACGTAGGAAAGAAAGAAAGAAGGAAAGAAATTAAAAAGAAAGAAAGAAAGAAAGAAAGAAAGAAAAAGGAAAGAAAGAAAGAAAGAAAAAGGAAAGAAAGAAAGAAAGAAAGAAAAAAGAAAGAAAGAAAACGTAGGAAAGAAAGAAAGAAAGAAAGAAATTAAAAAGAAAGAAAGAAAGAAAGAAAGAAAGAAAGAAAGAAAGAAAGAAAAAAGAAAGAAAGAAAGAAAGAAAGAAAGAAAGAAAGAAAAAATAAAGAAAGAAAGAATGTAGGAAAGAAAGAAAGAAAGAAATTAAAAAGAAAGAAAGAAAGAAAGAAAGAAAGAAAGAAAGAAAGAAAGAAAGAAAAAGGAAAGAAAGAAAGAAAGAAAGAAAGAAGGAAAGAAAGAAAGAAAGAAACAAGAAAGATAGAAAGAAAGAAATAACGCAGGAAAGAAAGAAAAAATAAAGAAAGATAGAAAGAAAGAAAGAAAAAAGAATGAAAGAAAGAAAGTAGGAAAGAAAGAAAGAAAGAAAGAAAGAAAAAAGAAA
Source organism: Columba guinea (assembly GCA_032206185.1). Lineage (NCBI taxonomy): Eukaryota > Metazoa > Chordata > Aves > Columbiformes > Columbidae > Columba > Columba guinea. The sequence continues at coordinate 155,914 of JAVLUU010000616.1, read as the reverse complement.
GAAAGAAAGAACGTAGGAAAGAAAGAAAGAAAGAAAGAAAAAAGAAAGAAAGAAAGAAAGAAAGAAAGAAAGAAAGAAAGAAAGAAAAAAGAAAGAAACAAACTAAAAGAAAGAAAGAAAGAAAAAAGAAAGAAGAAAGAAAGAAAGAAAGAAAAAAGAAAGAAGGAAAGAAAAAAGAAAGAAAGAAATTAAAATAAAGAAAGAAATAAAGAAAGAAAAAAGAAAGAAAGAAAGAACGTAGGAAAGAAAGAAAGAAAGAAAGAAATTAAAAAGAAAGAAAGAAAGAAAGAAAGAAAGAAAGAAAAAGGAAAGAAAGAAAGAAGGAAAGAAATTAAAAAGAAAGAAAGAAAGAAAGAAAGAAAGAAAAAAGAAAGAAAAAAGAAAGAAAGAAAGAAAAAAGAAAGAAAGAAAGAAAGAAAGAACGTAGGAAAGAAAGAAATTAAAAAGAAAGAAAGAAAGAAAGAAAGAAAGAAAGATAGAAAGAAAGAAAGAAAGAAAGAAATTAAAAAGAAAGAAAGAAAAAAAAAGGAAGAAAGAAAGAAAAAAAGAACGTAGGAAAGAAAGAAAGAAGAAAGAAAGAAAGAAAGAAAGAAAGAAGAAAGAATGAAGGAACGTAGGAAAGAAAGAAAGAAAGAAAGAAAAAAGAAAGAAAAAAGAAAGAAAGAAAGAAAGAAAGAAAGAAAGAAATTAAAAAGAAATAAATAAAGAAAGAAAGAAAACAGAAAGAAAGAAAGAAAGAAAGAAAGAAAAAAGAAAGAAAGAACGTAGGAAAGAAAGAAAGAAAGAAAGAAAGAAAGAAAGAAAGAAAGAAAGAAAGAAAAAAAGAAAGAAAGAAGAAAGAAAGAAAGAAAGAACGTAGGAAAGAAAGAAAGAAAGAAAGATAGAAAGAAAGAAAGAAAGAAAGAAATTAAAAA
>JAVLUU010000616.1:147500-150000 GCA_032206185.1 Columba guinea | reverse complement strand
AGAAAGAAAGAAAGATAGAAAGAAAGAAAGAAAGAAAGAAAGAAATTAAAAAGAAAGAAAGAAAAAAAAAGGAAGAAAGAAAGAAAGAAAAAAAGAACGTAGGAAAGAAAGAAAGAAGAAAGAAAGAAAGAAAGAAAGAAAGAAGAAAGAATGAACGAACGTAGGAAAGAAAGAAAGAAAGAAAGAAAAAAGAAAGAAAAAAGAAAGAAAGAAAGAAAGAAAGAAAGAAAGAAATTAAAAAGAAATAAATAAAGAAAGAAAGAAAACAGAAAGAAAGAAAGAAAGAAAGAAAGAAAAAAGAAAGAAAGAACGTAGGAAAGAAAGAAAGAAAGAAAGAAAGAAAGAAAGAAAGAAAGAAAGAAAGAAAGAAAGAAAGAAAAAAGAAAGAAAGAAGAAAGAAAGAAAGAAAGAACGTAGGAAAGAAAGAAAGAAAGAAAGATAGAAAGAAAGAAAGAAAGAAAGAAATTAAAAAGAAAGAAAGAAAGAGAAATAAAGAAAGAAAGAAAGAAAGAAAAAAGAAAGAAAGAAAGAAAGAAAAAAGAAAGAAAGAAAGAACGTAGTAAAGAAAGAAAGAAAGAAAGAAATTAAAAAGAAAGAAAGACAGAAAGAAAGAAAGAAAAAGGAAAGAAAGAAAGAAAGAAAGAAGGAAAGAAAGAAAGAAAGAAAAAAGAAACAAAGAAAGAAAGAAAGAACGTAGGAAGGAAAGAAAAAAGAAAGAAAGAAAGAAAGAAAGAAAGAAAGAAAGAAAGAAAGAAAAAAGAAAGAAAGATGAAAGAAAGAAAGAAAGAAAGAAAGAAAGAAAGAAAGAAAGAAAGAATGAAAGAAAGAAAGAAAGAAATTAAAATAAAGAAAGAAAAAAAAAGAAGAAAGAAAGAAAGAAAGAAAGAACGTAGGAAAGAAAGAAAGAAAGAAAGAATGAAAGAAAAAAGAAAGAAAGAAAGAAATTAAAGAGAAAGAATGAAAAAAAAAGAAGAAAGAAAGAAAGAAAGAAAGAAAGAACGTAGGAAAGAAAGAAAGAAAAAAGAAAGAAAGAAAGAAAGAAAGAAAGAAAGAAAGAAAGAAAGAAGAAAGAAAGAAAGAACGTAGGAAAGAAAGAAAGAGAGAAAGAAAGAAATTAAAAAGAAATAAAGAAAGAAAGAAAGAAAGAAAAAAGAAAGAAAGAAAGAAGAAAGAAAGAAAGAACGTAGGAAAGAAAGAAAGAAAGAAAGAAAAAAGAAAGAAAGAAAGAAAAAAGAAAGAAAGAAAGAGAGAAAGAAAGAAATTAAAAAGAAAGAAAGAAAGAAAAAAGAAAGAAAGATGGATAGAAATTAAAAAGAAAGAAGGAAAGAAAGAAAGAAATTAAAAAGAAAGAAAGAAAGTAAGAAGAAGAAAGAAAGAAAGAAAGAATGTAGGAAAGAAAGAAAGAAAGAAAAAAGAAAGAAAGAAAGAAAGAAAGAAAGAAAGAAAGAAAGAAAGAAAGAAAGAAAAAAGAAAGAAAGAAAGAAAGAACGTGGGAAAGAAAGAAAGAAAGAAAGAAAGATAGAAAGAAAGAAAGAAACAAAGAAATTAAAAAGAAAGAAAGAAAGAAAGAAAAAAGAAAGAAAGAAATTAAAAAGAAATAAAGAAAGAAAGAAAGAAAAAAGAAAGAAAGAAAGAAAGAAAAAAGAAAGAAAGAAATTAAAATAAAGAAAGAAAGAAAGAAAAAAGAAAGAAAGAAAGAAAGAAAAAAGAAAGAAAGAAAGAAAGAAAGAAAGAAAGAAAGAAAGAAAGAAAGAAAGAAGAAAGAAAGAAAGAAAACGTAGGAAAGAAAGAAAGAAAGAAAGAAATTAAAAAGAAAGAAAGAAAGAAAGAAAGAAAGAAAGAAAGAAAGAAAGAAAGAAAGAAAAAAGAAAGAAAGAAAGAAAGAAAGAAAGAAAGAAAGAAAAAAGAAAGAAAGAAAGAAAGAACGTAGGAAAGAAAGAAATTAAAAAGAAAGAAAGAAATAAAGAAAGAAAGAAAGAAAAAAGAAAGAAAGAAAGAGAGAAAAAAGAAAGAAAGAAATAAAAAAAGAAAGAAGGAAAGAAAGAAAGAAAGAAAAAAGAAAGAAAGAAAGAAAAAAGAAAGAAGGAAAGAAAGAAAGAAAGAAGAAAGAAAGAAAGAAAGAAGAAAGAAAGAAAGAAAGAACGTAGGAAAGAAAGAAACAAAGAAAGAAATTAAAATGAAAGAAAGAAAGAAAGAAAGAAAGAAAGAAAAAAGAAAGAAAGAAAGAAAGAAAGAACGTAGGAAAGAAAGAAAAAATAAAGAAAGGTAGAAAGAAAGAAAGAAAAAAGAATGAAAGAAAGAACGTAGGAAGGAAAGAAAGAAAGAAAGAAAGAAAAAAGAAAGAACGAAAGAACGTAGGAAAGAAAGAAAGAAAGAAAGAAAGAAAAAAGAAAGAAAGAAAGAAAGAAAGAAAAAAGAAAGAAACAAACTAAAAGAAAGAAAGAAAGAGAGAAAAAAGAAAGAAAGAAATAAAAAAAGAAAGAAGGAAAGAAAGAAAGAA
>JAVLUU010000616.1:132500-135000 GCA_032206185.1 Columba guinea | reverse complement strand
AAAAGAAAGAAAGAAAGAAAAAAGAAAGAAAGAAAGAAAGAAAGAAAGAAATTAAAAAGAAAGAAAAAAGAAAGAAAGAAAGAAAGAAAGAAAGAAAGAAAGAAAGAAAGAAAGAAAGAAAGAAAGAAAAAAGAAAGAAAGAAAGAAAGAAAGAAAGAAAAAAGAAAGAAAGAAAGAAAAAAAGAAAGAAAGAAATTAAAAGGAAGAAAGAAAGAAAAAAGAAGAAAGAAAGAACGTAGGAAAGAAAGAAAGAAAGAAAGAAAGAAATTAAAAAGGAAGAAAGAAAGAAAGAATACAGAAAGAAAGAAAGAAAGAAAGAAATTAAAAAGAAAGAAAGAAAGAAAGAAAGAAAGAAAGAAAGAAAGAAAGAAAGAAAGAAAAAAGAAAGAAAGAAAGAAGGAAAGAAAAAAGAAAGAAAGAAAGAAAGAAACAAAAAAGAAAGAAAGAAAGAAAGAAAGAAAGAAGAAAGAAAGAAAGAACGTAGGAAAGAAAGAAAGAAAGAAAGAAAGATAGAAAGAAAGAAAGATAGAAAGAAATTAAAAAGAAAGAAAGAAAGAAAGAAAGAAAAAAGAAAGAAATTAAAAGAAAGAAAGAAAGAAAGAAAGAAGGAAGAAAGAAAGAAAGAAAGAAAGAAAAAATAAAGAAAGAAAGAATGTAGGAAAGAAAGAAAGAAAGAAAGAAATTAAAAAGAAAGAAAGAAAGAAAGAAAGAAAGAAAGAAAGAAAGAAAGAAAAAGGAAAGAAAGAAAGAAAGAAGGAAAGAAAGAAAGAAAGAAACAAGAAAGATAGAAAGAAAGAAATAACGTAGGAAAGAAAGAAAAAATAAAGAAAGATAGAAAGAAAGAAAGAAAAAAGAATGAAAGAAAGAAAGTAGGAAAGAAAGAAAGAAAGAAAGAAAGAAAAAAGAAAGAAAGAAAGAACGTAGGAAAGAAAGAAAGAAAGAAATTAAAAAGAAAGAAAGAAAGAAAGAAAGAAAGAAAGAAAGAAAGAAAGAAAGAAAGAAGGAAAGAAAGAAAAAATAAAGAAAGAAAGAACGTAGGAAAGAAAGAAAGAAAGAAAGAAAGAAAAAAGAAAGAAAGAAAGAACGTAGGAAAGAAAGAAAGAAAGAAAGAAAGAAATTAAAAAGAAAGAAAGAAAGAAAGAAAGAAAAAAGAAAGAAAGAAAAAAAGAAAGAAGGAAAGAAAGAAAGAAAGAAAAAAGAAAGAAAGAAAGAAAAAAGAAAGAAAAAAGAAAGAAAGAAAGAAAGAAAGAAAGAAAGAAAGAAAAAAGAAAGAAAAAAGAAAGAAAGAAAGAAAGAAAGAAAAAAGAAAGAAAGAAAGAAAGAAAGAAAGAAAGAAAGAACGTAGTAAATTAAGAAAAAAGAAAGAAAGAAAGAAAGAAATTAAAAAGAAAGAAAGAAAGAAAGAAAGAAAAAAGAAAGAAATTAACATAAAGAAAGAAAGAAAGTAAGAAAGAAAGAAAGAAAGAAAGAAAGAAAGAAAGAAAAAAGAAAGAAAGAAAGAATGTAGGAAAAAAGAAAGAAAGAAAGAAATTAAAAAGAAAGAAAGAAAGAAAGAAAGAAAGAAAGAAAGAAAAAGGAAAGAAAGAAAGAAAGAAAGAAGGAAAGAAAGAAAGAAAGAAACAAGAAAGATAGAAAGAAAGAAATAACGTAGGAAAGAAAGAAAAAATAAAGAAAGATAGAAAGAAAGAAAGAAAAAAGAATGAAAGAAAGAAAGTAGGAAAGAAAGAAAGAAAGAAAGAAAGAAAAAAGAAAGAAAGAAAGAACGTAGGAAAGAAAGAAAGAAAGAAAGAAAGAAAGAAAAATAGAAAGAAAGAAAGAAAGAAAGAAATTAAAAAGAAAGAAAGAAAAAAAAAGGAATAAAGAAAGAAAGAAAGAAAGAACGTAGGAAAGAAAGAAAGAAGAAAGAAAGAAAGAAAGAAAGAAGAATGAATGAACGAACGTGGGAAAGAAAGAAAGAAAGAAAGAAAAAAGAAAGAAAAAAGAAAGAAAGAAAGAAAGAAAGAAAGAAATTAAAAGGAAAGAAAGAAAGAAAGAAAGAAAGAAAGAAATTAAAAAGAAAGAAAGAAAGAAAGAAAAAAGAAAGAAAGAAAAAAAGAAAGAAGGAAAGAAAGAAAGAAAGAAAAAAGAAAGAAAGAAAGAAAAAAGAAAGAAAAAAGAAAGAAAGAAAGAAAGAAAAAAGAAAGAAAGAAAGAAAAAAGAAAGAAAAAAGAAAGAAAGAAAGAAAGAAAAAAGAAAGAAAGAAAGAAAAAAGAAAGAAAGAAAGAAAGAACGTAGTAAATTAAGAAAAAAGAAAGAAAGAAAGAAAGAAAGAAAAAAGAAAGAAAGAAAGAAAGAAAGAAAGAAAGAAAGAAAAAAGAATGAATGAAAGAACGTAGGAAAGAAAGAAAGAAAGAAAGAAAGAAAGAAAAAAGAAAGAAATAAAGAACGTAGGAAAGAAAGAAAGAAAGAAAGAAAGAAAGAAAGAAGAAAGAAAGAAAGAAAAAAGAAAGAAAGAACGAAC
>JAVLUU010000616.1:107500-110000 GCA_032206185.1 Columba guinea | reverse complement strand
ACGTAGAAAAGAAAGAAAGAAAAAAGAAAGAAAGAAAGAAAGAAAGAAGAAAGAAAGAAAGAAAGAACGTAGGAAAGAAAGAGAGAAAGAAAGTAAGAAAAAAGAAAGAAAGAAAGAACGTAGGAAAGAAAGAAAGAAAGAAAGAAAGAAAGAAATTAAAAAGAAATAAAGAAAGAAAGAAAGAAAAAAGAAAGAAAGAAATTAAAAAGAAAGAAAGAAAAAAAAAGAAGAAAGAAAGAAAGAAAGAAAGAAAGAAAGAAAGAAAGAAAGAAAGAAAGAAAGAATGAAAGAAAGAACGTAGGAAAGAAGGAAAGAAAGAAAGAAAGAAAAAAGAAAGAAAGAAAGAACGTAGGAAAGAAAGAAAGAAAGAAAGAAAGAAAGAAAGAAGAAAGAAAGAAAGAAGGAAAGAAAGAAAGAAAGAAATTAAAATAAAGAAAGAAAAATAGAAGAAAGAAAGAAAGAAAGAACGTAGGAAAGAAAGAAAGAAAGAAAGAAAGAAAGAAAGAAAGAAAAAAGAAAGAAAGAAAGAAATTAAAAAGAAAGAATGAAAAAAAGAAGAAAGAAAGAAAGAAAGAACGTAGGAAAGAAAGAAAGAAAAAAGAAAGAAAGAAAGAAAGAAAGAAAGAAATTAAAAAGAAAGAAAGAGAAAAGAAAGAAAGAAAGAAAGAAAAAAGAAAGAAAGAAAGAACTTAGTAAAGAAAGAAAGAAAGAAAGAAAGAAATTAAAAAGAAAGAAAGACAGAAAGAAAGAAAGAAAAAGGAAAGAAAGAAAGAAAGAAAGAAAGAAGGAAAGAAAGAAAGAAAGAAAAAAGAAACAAAGAAAGAAAGAAAAAACGTAGGAAAGAAAGAAAAAAGAAAGAAAGAAAGAAAGAAAGAAAGAAAGAAAGAAAAAAGAAAGAAAATGAAAGAAAGAAAGAAAGAATGAAAGAAAGAAAGAAAGAATGAAAGAAAGAACGTAGGAAAGAAGGAAAGAAAGAAAGAAAGAAAAAAGAAAGAAAGAAAGAACGTAGGAAAGAAAGAAAGAAAGAAAGAAAGAAGAAAGAAAGAAAGAAAGAAAGAAATTAAAATAAAGAAAGAAAAAAAAGAAGAAAGAAAGAAAGAAAGAACGTAGGAAAGAAAGAAAGAAAGAAAGAAAGAAAGAAAAAAGAAAGAAAGAAAGAAATTAAAAAGAAAGAATGAAAAAAAAGAAGAAAGAAAGAAAGAAAGAAAGAACGTAGGAAAGAAAGAAAGAAAAAAGAAAGAAAGAAAGAAATAAAGAAGAAAGAAAGAAAGAAAGAACGTAGGAAAGAAAGAAAGAAAGAAAGTAAGAAAAAAGAAAGAAAGAAAGAACGTAGGAAAGAAAGAAAGAAAGAAAAAAGAAAGAAAGAAAGAAAGAAAGAAAGAAAGAAAGAAAGAAAAAAGAAAGAAGAAAGAAAGAAAGAAAGAACGTGGGAAAGAAAGAAAGAAAGAAAGAAAGATAGAAAGAAAGAAAGAAAGAAATTAAAAAGAAAGAAAGAAATAAAGAAAAAAGAAAGAAAGAAATTAAAAAGAAATAAAGAAAGAAAGAAAAAAGAAAGAAAGAAAGAAAGAAAAAAGAAAGAAAGAAAGAAAGAAAGAAAGAAAGAAAGAAATTAAGAAGAAATAAAGAAAGAAAGAAAGAAAACAGAAAGAAAGAACGTAGGAAAGAAAGAAAGAAAGAAAGAAAGATAGAAAGAAAGAAAGAAAGAAAGAAATTAAAAAGAAAGAAAGAAAGAGAAAAGAAATAAAGAAAGAAAGAAGAAAGAAAGAAAGAAAAACGTAGGAAAGAAAGAAAGAAAGAAAGAAAAAAGAAAGAAAGAAAGAACGTAGGGAAGAAAGAAAGAGAGAAAGAAAGAAATTAAAAAGAAAGAAAGAAAGAAAGAAAAAAGAAACAAAGAAAGAAAGAAAGAACGTAGGAAAGAAAGAAAGAAAGACAGAGAGAAATTAAAAGGAAGAAAGAAAGAAAGAAAGAAAACAGAAAAAGAAAGAAAGAAGGAAAGAAAGAAAAAAGAAAGAAAGAACGTAGGAAAGAAAGAAAGAAAGAAAGAACGTAGGAAAGAAAGAAAGAAAGAAAGAAAGAAAGAAAGAAGGAAAGAAAGAAAGAAATTAAAAAGAAAGAAAGAAAGAAACTAAAAGAAAGAAAGAAAGAAAGAAAGAAAAAAGAAAGAAAGAAAGAAAGAAAGAAAGAAAGAAAGAAAGAAAAAAGAAAGAAAGAAAGAAAGAAAGAAAGAAAGAAAGAAAAAGGAAAGAAAGAACGTAGGAAAGAAAGAAAGATAGATAGAAAGAAAGAGAGAAAGAAAGAAGAAAGAAAGAAAGAAAGAAAGAAAGAAAGAAAGAAAGAAAGAAAGAAAAAAGAAAGAAAGAAAGAAAGAAAGAAAGAAAGAAAAAAGAAAGAAAGAAAGAAAGAAAGAAAGAAAAAAGAAAGAAAGAAAGAAAGAACGTAGGAAAGAAAGAAATTAAAAAGAAAGAAAGAAAGAAAGAAAGAAATTAAAAAGAAAGAAAGA
>JAVLUU010000616.1:75000-77500 GCA_032206185.1 Columba guinea | reverse complement strand
AAGAACGTAGGAAAGAAAGAGAGAAAGAAAGTAAGAAAAAAGAAAGAAAGAAAGAACGTAGGAAAGAAAGAAAGAAAGAAAGAAAGAAAGAAAGAAATTAAAAAGAAATAAAGAAAGAAAGAAAGAAAAAAGAAAGAAAGAAAATTAAAAAGAAAGAAAGAAAAAAAAAGAAGAAAGAAAGAAAGAAAGAAAGAAAGAAAGAAAGAAAGAATGAAAGAAAGAACGTAGGAAAGAAGGAAAGAAAGAAAGAAAGAAAAAAGAAAGAAAGAAAGAACGTAGGAAAGAAAGAAAGAAAGAAAGAAAGAAAGAAGAAAGAAAGAAAGAAAGAAAGAAAGAAAGAAAGAAATTAAAATAAAGAAAGAAAAATAGAAGAAAGAAAGAAAGAAAGAACGTAGGAAAGAAAGAAAGAAAGAAAGAAAGAAAGAAAAAAGAAAGAAAGAAAGAATGAAAAAAAAGAAGAAAGAAAGAAAGAAAGAACGTAGGAAAGAAAGAAAGAAAAAAGAAAGAAAGAAAGAAAGAAGAAAGAAAGAAAGAAAGAACGTAGGAAAGAAAGAAAGAAAGAAAGTTAGAAAGAAAGAAAGAAAGAAATTAAAAAGAAAGAAAGAGAAAAGAAAGAAAGAAAGAAAGAAAAAAGAAAGAAAGAAAGAACGTAGAAAAGAAAGAAAGAAAGAAAAAAAGAAAGAAGAAAGAAAGAAAGAAAGAACGTGGGAAAGAAAGAAAGAAAGAAAGATAGAAAGAAAGAAAGAAAGAAAGAAATTAAAAAGAAAGAAAGAAAGATAGAAAAAAGAAAGAAAGAAAGAAAGAAAGAAAGAAAAAAGAAAGACAGAAAGATAGAAAGAAAGAAAGAAAGAAAGAAATTAAAAAGAAAGAAAGAAAGAAAGAAAGAAAAAGGAAAGAAAGAAAGAAAGAAAGAAGGAAAGAAAGAAAGAAAGAAAAAAGAAAAAGAAAGAAAGAAAGAATGTAGGAAAGAAAGAAAAAAGAAAAGAAAGAAAGAAAGAAAAAGAAAGAAAGAAATAAAGAAAGAAAGAAAGAAAGAGAGAAAGAAAAAAGAAAGAAAGAAAGAACGTAGAAAAGAAAGAAAGAAAGAAAGAAAAAAAGAAAGAAGAAAGAAAGAAAGAAAGAACGTGGGAAAGAAAGAAAGAAAGAAAGATAGAAAGAAAGAAAGAAAGAAAGAAATTAAAAAGAAAGAAAGAAAGATAGAAAAAAGAAAGAAAGAAAGAAAGAAAGAAAGAAAAAAGAAAGAAAGAAAGATAGAAAGAAAGAAAGAAAGAAAGAAATTAAAAAGAAAGAAAGAAAAAAAAGAAGAAAGAAAGAAAGAAAGAACGTAGGAAGAAAGAAAGAAAGAAAAAAGAAAGAAAGAAAGAAAGAAAGAAGAAAGAAAGAAGAAAGAAAGAAAGAACGTAGGAAAGAAAGAAAGAAAGAAAGAAAAGTAAAAAGAAAGAAACAAAGAACGTAGGAAAGAAAGAAAGAAAGAAAGAAAAAAGAAAGAAAGAAAGAAAGAACGTAGGAAAGAAAGAAAGAAAGAAAGAAAAAATGAAAGAAAGAACGTAGGGAAGAAAGAAAGAGAGAAAGAAAGAAATTAAAAAGAAAGAAAGAAATAAGAAAGAAAAAAGAAAGAAAGAAGGATAGAAATTAAAAAGAAAGAAAGAAAGAAAGAAGAAGAAAGAAAGAAAGAAAGAACGTAGGAAAGAAAGAAAGAAAGAAAAAAGAAAGAAAGAAAGAAAGAAAGAAAGAAAGAAAGAAAGAAAGATAGAAAGAAAGAAATTAAAAAGAAAGAAAGAAAGGAAGAAAAAAGAAAGAAAGATATTAAAAAGAAATAAAGAAAGAAAGAAAGAAAAAAGAAAGAAAGAAAGAAAGAAAAAAGAAAGAAAGAAATTAATATAAAGAAAGAAAGAAAGAAAAAAGAAAGAAAGAAAGAAAGAAAGAAAGAAAAAAGAAAGAAAGAAAGAAAGAAAAAAGAAAGAAAGAAAGAACGTAGGAAAGAAAGAAATAAAGAAAGAAAGAAAGAAGGAAAGAAAGAAATTAAAAAGAAAGAAAGAAAGAAAGAAAGAAAGAAAAAAGAAAGAAAGAAAGAAAGAAAGAAAAAAGAAAGAAAGAAAGAAAGAAGGAACGTAGGAAAGAAAGAAATTAAAAGAAGAAAGAAAGAAAGAAAGAAAGAAAGAAAGATAGAAAGAAAGAAAGAAAGAAAGAAATTAGAAAGAAAGAAAAAAAAAAGAAGAAAGAAAGAAAGAAAGAAAGAACGTAGGAAAGAAAGAAAGAAAAAAGAAAGAAAGAAAGAAAGAGAGAAAGAAAGAAAGAAAGAAAGAACGTAGGAAAGAAAGAAAGAAAAAAGAAAGAAAGAAAGAAAGAGAGAAAGAAAGAAGAAAGAAAGAAAGAACGTAGGAAAGAAAGAAAGAAAGAAAGAAAGAAAGAAAAAAGAAAGAAACAAAGAACGTAGGAAAGAAAGAAAGAAAAAAGAAAGAAAGAAAGAAAGAAAGAAGAAAGAAAGAAAGAACGTAGG
>JAVLUU010000616.1:57500-65000 GCA_032206185.1 Columba guinea | reverse complement strand
ATAAAGAAAGAAAGAAAGAAAGAAAGAAAGATAGAAAGAAAGAAAGAAAGAAATTAGAAAGAAAGAAAAAAAAAAGAAGAAAGAAAGAAAGAAAGAAAGAACGTAGGAAAGAAAGAAAGAAAGAAAGAAAGAAAAAAGAAAGAAACAAAGAACGTAGGAAAGAAAGAAAGAAAAAAGAAAGAAAGAAAGAAAGAAAGAAGAAAGAAAGAAAGAACGTAGGAAAGAAAGAAAGAAAGAAAGAAAGAAAAAAAGAAACAAAGAACGTAGGAAAGAAAGAAAGAAAGAAAGAAATTAAAAAGAAAGAAAGAAAGAAAGAAAAAAGAAAGAAAGAAAGAAAAAAAGAAAGAAGGAAAAAAAGAAAGAAAAAAGAAAGAAAGAAAGAAAAAAAGAAGGAAAGAAAGAAAGAAAGAAGAAAGAAAGAAAGAAAGAAAGAACGTATGAAAGAAAGAAAGAAAGAAAGAAAGAAAGAAAAAATAAAGAAAGAAAGAAAAAAAGAAAGAAGGAAAGAAAGAAAGAAAGAAAGAAAAAAGAAAGAAAGAAAGAAAAAAAGAAAGAAGGAAAGAAAGAAAGAAAGAAGAAAGAAAGAAAGAAAGAACGTAGGAAAGAAAGAAAGAAAGAAAGAAATTAAAAAGAAAGAAAGAAAGAAAGAAAGAAAGAAAAAAGAAAGAAAGAAAGAAATTAAAAAGAAAGAAAGAAAGAAAGAAAAAGGAAAGAAAGAAAGAAAGAAGGAAAGAAAGAAAGAAAGAAAAAAGAAAAAGAAAGAAAGAAAGAATGTAGGAAAGAAAGAAAAAAGAAAGAAAGAAAGAAAGAAAAAAGAAAGAAAGAAAGAAAGAAAGAAAGAAAGAAAGAAAGAAAGAAAGAAAAAAGAAAGAAAGAAAGAAAGAAAGAAAGAAAGAAAGAAAGAAAAAAGAAAGAAAGAGAGAACGTAGAAAAGAAAGAAAGAAAGAAAGAAAAAAAGAAAGAAGAAAGAAAGAAAGAAAGAACGTAGGAAAGAAAGAAAGAAAAAAGAAAGAAAGAAAGAAAAAAGAAAGAAGGAAAGAAAGAAAGAAAGAAGAAAGAAAGAAAGAAAGAATGAACGTAGGAAAGAAAGAAACAAAGAAAGAAAAAAGAAAGAAAGAAAGAACGTAGGAAAGAAAGATAGAAAGAAAGAAAGAAAGAAAGAAAGAAATTAAAAAGAAAGAAAGAAAAAAAGAAAGAAAGAAAGAAAGAAAAAAGAAAGAAAGAAAGAAAGAAATTAAAAAGAAAGAAAGAAAGAAAGAAAAGAAAGAAAAAAGAAAGAAAGAAAGAAAGAAAGAAAGAAAAAAGAAAGAAAGAAAGAAAGAAAGAAAGAAAAAAGAAAGAAAGAAATTAAAAAGAATGAAAGAAAGAAAGAAAAAAGAAAGAAAGAAAGAACGTAGGAAAGAAAGAAAGAAAGAAAGAAATTAAAAAGAAAGAAAGAAAAAGGAAAGAAAGAAAGAAAGAAAGAAAGAAAAACGAAAGAAAGAAAGAAAGAAGAAAGAAAGAAAGGAAGAACGTAGGAAAGAAAGAAAAAAGTAAGAAAGAAAGAACGTAGGAAAGAAAGAAAGAAAGAAAGAAAGAAATTAAAAAGAAAGAAAGAAAGAAAGAAAGAAAGAAAGAAAAAAGAAAGAAAGAAAGAAAAAAAGAAAGAAGGAAAGAAAGAAAGAAGAAAGAAAGAAAGAAAGAACGTAGGAAAGAAAGAAAAAGAAAGAAAGAAAAAAGAAAGAAAGAAAGAACGTAGGAAAGAAAGAAAGAAAGAAAGAAAGAAAGAAATTAAAAAGAAAGAAAGAAAGAAAGAAAGAAAGAAAGAAAAAAGAAAGAAAGAAAGAAAGAAAGAAAGAAAGAAAGAAATTAAAAAGAAATAAAGAAAGAAAGAAAGAAAACAGAAAGAAAGAAAGTAGGAAAGAAAGAAAGGAAGAAAGAAAGATAGAAAGAAAGAAAGAAAGAAAGAAATTAAAAAGAAAGAAAGAAAGAGAAGAGAAAGAAAGAAAGAAAGAAAGAAAAAAGAAAGAAAGAAAGAAAGAAAAAAGAAAGAAAGAAAGAACTTAGTAAAGACAGAAAGAAAGAAAGAAAAAGGAAAGAAAGAAAGAAAGAAGGAAGGAAAGAAAGAAAGAAAGAAAAAAGAAACAAAGAAAGAAAGAAAGAACGTAGGAAAGAAGGAAAGAAAGAAAGAAAGAAAAAAGAAAGAAAGAAAGGACGTAGGAAAGAAAGAAAGAAAGAAAGAAAGAATTTAAAAAGAAAGAAAGAAAGAAAGAAAGAAAAAGGAAAGAAAGAAAGAAAGAAAGAAAGAAGGACAGAAAGAAAGAAAGAAAAAAGAAAAAGAAAGAAAGAAAGAATGTAGGAAAGAAAGAAAAAAGAAAGAAAGAAAGAAAGAAAAAAGAAAGAAAGAAAGAAAGAAAGAAAAAAGAAAGAAAGAAAGAACGTAGAAAAGAAAGAAAGAAAGAAAGAAAAAAAGAAAGAAGAAAGAAAGAAAGAAAGAACGTGGGAAAGAAAGAAAGAAAGAAAGATAGAAAGAAAGAAAGAAAGAAAGAAATTAAAAAGAAAGAAAGAAAAAAAAAGAAGAAAGAAAGAAAGAAAGAACGTAGGAAAGAAAGAAAGAAAAAAGAAAGAAAGAAAGAAAAAAGAAAGAAGGAAAGAAAGAAAGAAAGAAGAAAGAAAGAAAGAAAGAAAGAACGTAGGAAAGAAAGAAACAAAGAAAGAAAAAAGAAAGAAAGAAAGAACGTAGGAAAGAAAGATAGAAAGAAAGAAAGAAAGAAAGAAAGAAATTAAAAAGAAAGAAAGAAAAAAAGAAAGAAAGAAAGAAAGAAAAAAGAAAGAAAGAAAGAAAGAAATTAAAAAGAAAGAAAGAAAGAAAGAAAGAAAGAAAGAAAAAAGAAAGAAAGAAAGAAAGAAAGAAAGAAAGAAAAAAGAAAGAAAGAAAGAAAGAAAGAAAGAAAAAAGAAAGAAAGAAATTAAAAAGAAAGAAAGAAAGAAAGAAAAAAGAAAGAAAGAAAGAACGTAAGAAAGAAAGAAAGAAAGAAAGAAATTAAAAAGAAAGAAAGAAAAAGGAAAGAAAGAAAGAAAGAAAGAAAAACGAAAGAAAGAAAGAAAGAAAAAAGAAAGAAAGAAAGAAATAAAAAAGAAAGAAAGAAAGAACGTAGGAAAGAAAGAAAGAAAGAAAGAAAGAAATTAAAAAGAAAGAAAGAAAGAAAGAAACAAATAAAGAAAGAAAGAAAAAAGAAAGAAAGAAAGAACGTAGGAAAGAAAGAAAGAAATAAAGAAAGAAAACAGAAAAAGAAAGAAAGAAAGAAAGAAAGAAAGAAAGAAAGAAAGAAAAAAGAAAGAAAGAAAGAACGTAGGAAAGAAAGAAAGAAAGAAATTAAAAAGAAATAAAGAAAGAAAGAAAGAAAAAGGAAAGAAAGAAAGAAAGAAAGAAAGAAAAATGAAAGAAAGAAAGAAAGAAAAAAGAAAGAAAGAAAGAAATAAAAAAGAAAGAAAGAACGTAGGGAAGAAAGAAAGAAAGAAAGAAATTAAAAAGAAAGAAAGAAATAAAGAAAGAAAAAAGAAAGAAAGAAGGATAGAAATTAAAAAGAAAGAAAGAAAGAAAGAAGAAGAAAGAAAGAAAGAAAGAACGTAGGAAAGAATGAAAGAAAGAACGAAAAAGAAAGAAAGAAAGAAAGAAAGAAAGAAATTAAAAAGAAAGAAAGAAAGAAAGAAAAAAGAAAGAAAGAAATTAAAAAGAAATAAAGAAAGAAAGAAAGAAAAAAGAAAGAAAGAAAGAAAGAAAAAAGAAAGAAAGAAATTAAAATAAAGAAAGAAAGAAAGAAAAAAGAAAGAAAGAAAGAAAGAAAAAAGAAAGAAAGAAAGAAAGAAAGAAAGAAAGAAAAAAGAAAGAAAGAAAGAACGTAGGAAAGTAAGAATGAAAGAAAGAAAGAAATTAAAAAGAAAGAAAGAAAGAAAGAGAGAAAGAAAGAAAGAAAAAAGAAAGAAAGAAAGAAAGAAAGAAAAAAGAAAGAAAGAAAGAAAGAAGGAACGTAGGAAAGAAAGAAATTAAAAAGAAAGAAAGAAAGAAAGAAAGAAAGAAAGAAAGAAAGATAGAAAGAAAGAAAGAAAGATAGAAAGAAAGATAGAAAGAAAGAAAGAAAGAAAGAAATTAGAAAGAAAGAAAAAAAAAGAAGAAAGAAAGAAAGAAAGAAAGAACGTAGGAAAGAAAGAAAGAAAAAAGAAAGAAAGAAAGAAAGAGAGAAAGAAAGAAGAAAGAAAGAAAGAACGTAGGAAAGAAAGAAAGAAAGAAAAAAGAAAGAAACAAAGAACGTAGGAAAGAAAGAAAAAAGAAAGAAAGAAAGAAAGAAGAAAGAAAGAGAGAACGTAGGAAAGAAAGAAAGAAAGAAAGAAATTAAAAAGAAAGAAAGAAAGAAAGAAAGAAAAAGGAAAGAAAGAAAGAAAGAAAGAAAGAAAGAAAGAAAGAAAGAAAGAAAAAGGAAAGAAAGAAAGAAAGAAAAAAGAAAGAAAGAAAGAAATAAAAAAGAAAGAAAGAAAGAACGTAGGAAAGAAAGAAAGAAAGAAAGAAAGAAATTAAAAAGAAAGAAAGAAAGAAAGAAACAAATAAAGAAAGAAAGAAAAAAGAAAGAAAGAAGGAACGTAGGAAAGAAAGAAAGAAATAAAGAAAACAGAAAAAGAAAGAAAGAAAGAAAGAAAGAAAGAAAAAAGAAAGAAGGAACGTAGGAAAGAAAGAAAGAAATAAAGAAAACAGAAAAAGAAAGAAAGAAAGAAAGAAAGAAAGAAAGAAAAAAGAAAGAAAGAACGTAGGAAAGAAAGAAAGAAAGAAAGAAACAAAAGAAAGAAAGAAAGAAAAAAAGAAGAAAGAAAGAAAGAAAGAACGTAGGAAAGAAAGAAAGAAAGAGTAAAGATAGAAAGAAAGAAAGAAAGAAATTAAAAAGAAAGAAAGAAAGAAAGAAAAAAGAAAGAAAGAAATTAAAAAGAAAGAAAGAAAGAAAGAAAAAAGAAAGAAAGAAAGAAAGAAAAAAGAAAGAAAGAAAGAAAGAAAGAACGTAGGAAAGAAAGAAATTAAAAAGAGAAAGAAAGAAATAAATTAAAAAGAAAGAAAGAAAGAAAGAAGAAGAAAGAAAGAAAGAAAGAACGTAGGAAATAAAGAAGGAAAGAAAAAAGAAAGAAAGAAAGAAAGAAAGAAAGAAAGAAAGAAAGAAAGAAGAAAGAAAGAAAGAAAGAACGTGAGAAAGAAAGAAAGAAAGAAATAAAGATAGAAAGAAAGAAAGAAATTAAAAAGAAAGAAAGAAAGAAAGAAAAAAGAAAGAAAGAAATTAAAAAGAAATAAAGAAAGAAAGAAAGAAAAAAGAAAGAAAGAAAGAAAGAAAAAAGAAAGAAATTAAAATAAAAAAGAAAGAAAGAAAAAAGAAAGAAAGAAAGAAAGAAAGAAAGAAAAAAGAAAGAAAGAAAGAAAGAAAGAAAGAAAGGAAGAAAAAAGAAAGAAAGAAAGAACGTAGGAAAGAAAGAAAGAAAGAAAGAAATAAAAAAGAAAGAAAGAAAGAAAGAAAGAAAGAAAAAAGAAAGAAAGAAAGAAATTAAAAAGAAAGAAAGAAAGAAAGAAAAAGGAAAGAAAGAAAGAAAGAAGGAAAGAAAGAAAGAAAGAAAAAAGAAAAAGAAAGAAAGAAAGAATGTAGGAAAGAAAGAAAAAAGAAAGAAAGAAAGAAAGAAAAAAGAAAGAAAGAAAGAAAGAAAGAAAGAAAGAAAGAAAGAAAGAAAGAAAGAAAAAAGAAAGAAAGAAAGAAAGAAAGAAAGAAAGAAAGAAAGAAAAAAGAAAGAAAGAGAGAACGTAGAAAAGAAAGAAAGAAAGAAAGAAAAAAAGAAAGAAGAAAGAAAGAAAGAAAGAACGTAGGAAAGAAAGAAAGAAAAAAGAAAGAAAGAAAGAAAAAAGAAAGAAGGAAAGAAAGAAAGAAAGAAGAAAGAAAGAAAGAAAGAATGAACGTAGGAAAGAAAGAAACAAAGAAAGAAAAAAGAAAGAAAGAAAGAACGTAGGAAAGAAAGATAGAAAGAAAGAAAGAAAGAAAGAAAGAAATTAAAAAGAAAGAAAGAAAAAAAGAAAGAAAGAAAGAAAGAAAAAAGAAAGAAAGAAAGAAAGAAATTAAAAAGAAAGAAAGAAAGAAAGAAAAGAAAGAAAAAAGAAAGAAAGAAAGAAAGAAAGAAAGAAAAAAGAAAGAAAGAAAGAAAGAAAGAAAGAAAAAAGAAAGAAAGAAATTAAAAAGAATGAAAGAAAGAAAGAAAAAAGAAAGAAAGAAAGAACGTAGGAAAGAAAGAAAGAAAGAAAGAAATTAAAAAGAAAGAAAGAAAAAGGAAAGAAAGAAAGAAAGAAAGAAAGAAAAACGAAAGAAAGAAAGAAAGAAGAAAGAAAGAAAGGAAGAACGTAGGAAAGAAAGAAAAAAGTAAGAAAGAAAGAACGTAGGAAAGAAAGAAAGAAAGAAAGAAAGAAATTAAAAAGAAAGAAAGAAAGAAAGAAAGAAAGAAAGAAAAAAGAAAGAAAGAAAGAAAAAAAGAAAGAAGGAAAGAAAGAAAGAAGAAAGAAAGAAAGAAAGAACGTAGGAAAGAAAGAAAAAGAAAGAAAGAAAAAAGAAAGAAAGAAAGAACGTAGGAAAGAAAGAAAGAAAGAAAGAAAGAAAGAAATTAAAAAGAAAGAAAGAAAGAAAGAAAGAAAGAAAGAAAAAAGAAAGAAAGAAAGAAAGAAAGAAAGAAAGAAAGAAATTAAAAAGAAATAAAGAAAGAAAGAAAGAAAACAGAAAGAAAGAAAGTAGGAAAGAAAGAAAGGAAGAAAGAAAGATAGAAAGAAAGAAAGAAAGAAAGAAATTAAAAAGAAAGAAAGAAAGAGAAGAGAAAGAAAGAAAGAAAGAAAGAAAAAAGAAAGAAAGAAAGAAAGAAAAAAGAAAGAAAGAAAGAACTTAGTAAAGACAGAAAGAAAGAAAGAAAAAGGAAAGAAAGAAAGAAAGAAGGAAGGAAAGAAAGAAAGAAAGAAAAAAGAAACAAAGAAAGAAAGAAAGAACGTAGGAAAGAAGGAAAGAAAGAAAGAAAGAAAAAAGAAAGAAAGAAAGGACGTAGGAAAGAAAGAAAGAAAGAAAGAAAGAATTTAAAAAGAAAGAAAGAAAGAAAGAAAGAAAAAGGAAAGAAAGAAAGAAAGAAAGAAAGAAGGACAGAAAGAAAGAAAGAAAAAAGAAAAAGAAAGAAAGAAAGAATGTAGGAAAGAAAGAAAAAAGAAAGAAAGAAAGAAAGAAAAAAGAAAGAAAGAAAGAAAGAAAGAAAAAAGAAAGAAAGAAAGAACGTAGAAAAGAAAGAAAGAAAGAAAGAAAAAAAGAAAGAAGAAAGAAAGAAAGAAAGAACGTGGGAAAGAAAGAAAGAAAGAAAGATAGAAAGAAAGAAAGAAAGAAAGAAATTAAAAAGAAAGAAAGAAAAAAAAAGAAGAAAGAAAGAAAGAAAGAACGTAGGAAAGAAAGAAAGAAAAAAGAAAGAAAGAAAGAA
>JAVLUU010000616.1:25000-30000 GCA_032206185.1 Columba guinea | reverse complement strand
AAGAAAGAACGTAGTAAAGAAAGAAAGAAAGAAAGAAAGAAATTAAAAGGAAAGAAAGACAGAAAGTAAGAAAGAAAAAGGAAAGAAAGAAAGAGAGAAAGAAGGAAAGAAAGAAAGAAAGAAATAAGAAACAAAGAAAGAAAGAAAGAACATAGGAAAGAAAGAAAAAAGAAAGAAAGAAAGAAAGAAAGAAAGAAAGAAAGAAAGAAAGAAAGAAAAAAGAAAGAAAGATGAAAGAAAGAAAGAAAGAAGAAAGAAAGAAAGAAAGAACGTGGGAAAGAAAGAAAGAAAGAAAGATAGAAAGAAAGAAAGAAAGAAAGAAATTAAAAAGAAAGAAAGAAAGAAAGAAAAAAGAAAGAAAGAAATTAAAAAGAAATAAAGAAAGAAAGAAAGAAAAAAGAAAGAAAGAAAGAAAAAAAATAAAGAAAGAAATTAAAATAAAGAAAGAAAGAAAGAAAAAAGAAAGAAAGAAAGAAAGAAAAAAGAAAGAAAGAAAGAAAGAAAGAAAGAAAGAAAGGAAGAAAGAAAAAAGAATGAAATAACGTAGGAAAGAAAGAAAGAAAGAAATAAATTAAAAAGAAAGAAAGAAAGAAAGAAGGAAAGAAAGAAAGATAGAAAGAAAGAAAGAAAGAAATTAAAAAGAAAGAAAGAAAAAAAAAAGAAGAAAGAAAGAAAGAAAGAAAGAACGTAGGAAGGAAAGAAAGAAAAAGAAAGAAAGAAAGAAAGAGAGAAAGAAAGAAAGAAGAAAGAAAGAAAGAACGTAGGAAAGAAAGAAAGAAAGAAAGAAAGAAAGAAAAAAGAAAGAAACAAAGAACGTAGGAAAGAAAGAAAGAAAAAAGAAAGAAAGAAAGAAAGAAAGAAAGAAGAAAGAAAGAAAGAACGTAGGAAAGAAAGAAAGAAAGAAAGAAAGAAAAAAGAAACAAAGAACGTAGGGAAGAAAGAAAGAAAGAAAGAAATTAAAAAGAAAGAAAGAAAGAAAGAAAGAAAAAAGAAAGAAAGAAAGAAAAAAAGAAAGAAGGAAAGAAAGAAAGAAAGAAAAAAGAGAGAAAGAAAGAAAAAAGAAAGAAGGAAAGAAAGAAAGAAAGAAGAAAGAAAGAAGAAAGAAAGAACGTATGAAAGAAAGAAAGAAAGAAAGAAAGAAGGAAATTAAAAAGAAAGAAAGAAAGAAAGAAAAAAGAAAGAAAGAAAGAAATTAAAAAGAAAGAAAGAAAGAAAGAAAGAAAGAAAAAAGAAAGAAAGAAAGAAAGAAAGAAAGAAAGGAAAAAGAAAGAAAGAAAGAAAGAAAGAAAGAAAGAAAGAAAGAAAGAAAGAAAGAAAGAAAGAAAGAAATTAAAAAGAAAGAAAGAAAGAAAAAAGAAAGAAAGAACGTAGGAAAGAAAGAAAGAAAGAAAGAAATTAAAAAGAAAAAAAGAAAGAAAGAAAACAGAAAGAAAGAAAGAAAGAAAGAAAGAAAGAAAAAAGAAAGAAAGAACGTAGGAAAGAAAGAAAGAAAGAAAGAAAGAAAGAAAGAAAGAAAGAAAGAAAAAAGAAAGAAAGAAAGAAAGAAAGAAAGAAGAAAGAAAGAAAGAAAGAACGTAGGAAAGAAAGAAAGAAAGAAAGAAAGATAGAAAGAAAGAAAGAAATTAAAAAGAAAGAAAGATGAAAGAAAAAAGAAAGAAAGAAAGAAAAAAGAAAGAAAGAAAAAAGAAAGAAAGAAAGAAAGAAAAAAGAAAGAAAGAAAGAAAGAAAAAAGAAAGAAAGAAAGGACGTAGGAAAGAAAGAAAGAAAGAAAGAAAGAAATTAAAAAGAAAGAAAGAAAGAAAGAAAGAAAAAAGGAAAGAAAGAAAGAAAGAAGGAAAGGAAGAAAGAAAGAAAAAAGAAAGAAAGAAAGAAAGAAAGAAAGAAGAAAGAAAGAAAGAAAGAACGTAGGAAAGAAAGAAAGAAAGAAAGTAAGAAAAAAGAAAGAAAGAAAGAACGTAGGAAAGAAAGAAAGAAAGAAAGAAAGAAAGAAATTAAAAAGAAATAAAGAAAGAAAGAAAGAAAAAAGAAAGAAAGAAAGAAATTAAAAAGAAAGAAAGAAAAAAAAAAGAAGAAGAAAGAAAAGAAAGAAAGAACATAGGAAAGAAAGGAAGAAAAAGAAAGAAAGAAAGAAAGAAAGATAGAAAGAAAGAAAGAAAGAAAGAAATTAAAAAGAAAGAAAAAAAAAAAAAAGAAGAAAGAAAGAAAGAAAGAACGTGGGAAAGAAAGAAAGAAAGAAAGAAAGAAAGAAAGAAAGAAATTAAAAAGAAATAAAGAAAGAAAGAAAGAAGAAAGAAAGAAAGAAATTAAAAAGAAAGAAAGAAAAAAAAAGAAGAAAGAAAGAAAGAAAGAAAGAAAAAAGAAAGAAAGAAAGAAATTAAAAAGAAAGAAAGAAAAAAAAAGAAGAAAGAAAGAAAGAAAGAACATAGGAAAGAAAGGAAGAAAAAAGAAAGAAAGAAAGAAAGAAAGAAGAAAGAAAGAAAGAAAGAAAAAGAAAGAAAGAAAGAAAGAACGTAGGGAAGAAAGAAAGAGAGAAAGAAAGAAATTAAAAAGAAAGAAAGAAAGAAAGAAAAAAGTAACAAAGAAAGAAAGAAAGAACGTAGGAAAGAAAGAAAAAAGAAAGAAAGAAAGAAAGAAAGAAAGAAAGAAAGAAAGAAAGAAAGAAAGAACGTAGGAAAGAAAGAAAGAAAGAAAGAACGAAGAAAGAAAGAAAAAAAGAAAGAAAGAAAGAAAAAAGAAATAAAGAAGAAATTAAAAAGAAAGAATGAAAAAAAAAGAAGAAAGAAAGTAAGAAAGAAAGAACGTAGGAAAGAACGAAAGAAAAAAGAAAGAAAGAAAGAAAGAAAGAAGAAAGAAAGAAAGAAAGAACGTAGGAAAGAAAGAAAGAAAGAAAGAAAGATAGAAAGAAACAATGAAATTAAAAAGAAAGAAAGAAAGAGAAAAGAAAGAATGAAAGAAAGAAAGAAAAAAGAAAGAAAGAAAGAAAGAAAAAAGAAAGAAAGAAAGAACATAGTAAAGAAAGAAAGAAAGAAAGAAATTAAAAAGAAAGAAAGACAGAAAGAAAGAAAGAAAAAGGAAAGAAAGAAAGAAAGAAAGAAGGAAAGAAAGAAAGAAAGAAAAAAGAAACAAAGAAAGAAAGAAAGAACGTAGGAAAGAAAGAAAAAAGAAAGAAAGAAAGAAAGAAAGAAAGAAAGAAAGAAAGAAAGAAAGAAAGAAAGAAAGAAAGAAAGAAAGAAATAAAGAAAGAAGGAAAGAAAGAAAGAAAAAAGAAAGAAAGAAAGAAAAAAGAAAGAAGGAAAGAAAGAAAGAAAGAAGAAAGAAAGAAAGAAAGAAAGAACGTATGAAAGAAAGAAAGAAAGAAAGAAATTAAAAAGAAAGAAAGAAAGAAAGAAAGAAAGAAAGTAAAAAGAAAGAAAGAAAGAAATTAAAAAGAAAGAAAGAAAGAAAGAAAGAAAAAAGAAAGAAAGAAAGAAAGAAAGAAAGGAAAAAGAAAGAAAGAAAGAAAGAAAGAAAGAAAGAAAGAAAGAAAGAAAGAAAGAAAGAAAGAAAGAAATTAAAAAGAAAGAAAGAAAGAAAAAAGAAAGAAAGAATGTAGGAAAGAAAGAAAGAAAGAAATTAAAAAGAAAGAAAGAAAGAAAGAAAACAGAAAGAAAGAAAGAAAGAAAGAAAGAAAGAAAAAAGAAAGAAAGAACATAGGAAAGAAAGAAAGAAAGAAAGAAAGAAAGAAAGAAAGAAAGAAAGAAAAAAGAAAGAAAGAAAGAAAGAAAGAAGAAAGAAAGAAAGAAAGATCGTAGGAAAGAAAGAAAGAAAGAAAGAAAGATAGAAAGAAAGAAAGAAATTAAAAAGAAAGAAAGATGAAAGAAAAAAGAAAGAAAGAAAGAAAAATAAAGAAAGAAAGAAAAAAGAAAGAAAGAAAGAAAGAAAGAAAAAAGAAAGAAAGAAAGAAAGAAAAAAGAAAGAAAGAAAGGACGTAGGAAAGAAAGAAAGAAAGAAAGTAAGTAATTAAAAAGAAAGAAAGAAAGAAAGAAAAAGGAAAGAAAGAAAGAAAAAAGAAAGAAAGAAAGAAAGAAAGAAGAAAGAAAGAAAGAAAGAACGTAGGAAAGAAAGAAAGAAAGAAAGTAAGAAAAAAGAAAGAAAGAAAGAACGTAGGAAAGAAAGAAAGAAAGAAAGAAAGAAAGAAAGAAATTAAAAAGAAATAAAGAAAGAAAGAAAGAAAAAAGAAAGAAAGAAAGAAATTAAAAAGAAAGAAAGAAAAAAAAGAAGAAAGAAAGAAAGAAAGAAAGAACATAGGAAAGAAAGGAAGAAAAAGAAAGAAAGAAAGAAAGAAAGATAGAAAGAAAGAAAGAAAGAACGTAGGAAAGAAAGAAAGAAAGAAAAAAGAAAGAAAGTAAGAAAAAAGAAAGAAAGAAAGAAAGAAAGAAAGAAAAAAGAAAGAAACAAAGAACGTAGGAAAGAAAGAAAGAAAAAAGAAAGAAAGAAAGAAAGAAAGAAGAAAGAAAGAAAGAACGTAGGAAAGAAAGAAAGAAAGAAAAAAAGAAACAAAGAACGTAGGAAAGAAAGAAAGAAAGAAAGAAATTAAAAAGAAAGAAAGAAAGAAAGAAAAAAAAGAAAGAAAGAAAGAAAGAAAAAAAGAAAGAAGGAAAGAAAGAAAGAAAAAAGAAAGAAAGAAAGAAAAAAGAAAGAAGGAAAGAAAGAAAGAAAGAAGAAAGAAAGAAAGACAGAACGTATGAAAGACAGAAAGAAAGAAAGAAAGAAGGAAATTAAAAAGAAAGAAATAAAGAAAGAAAAAAGAAAGAAAGAAAGAAAGATAGAAAGAAAGAAAGAAATTAGAAAGAAAGAAAGAAAGAAGAAAGAAAGAAAGAAAGAACGTAGGAAAGAAAGAAAGAAAGAAAGAAAGAAAAAAGAAAGAAAGAAAGAAAAAAAGAAAGAAGGAAAGAAAGAAAGAAAGAAAGGAAAAAGAAAGAAAGAAAGAAAGAAAAAAGAAACAAAGAAAGAAAGAAAGA
>JAVLUU010000616.1:0-7500 GCA_032206185.1 Columba guinea | reverse complement strand
AGAAAGAAAGAAAGAAAGAAAGAAAGAAAGAAAGAAAGAAAGAAAAAAGAAAGAAAGAAAGAAATTAAAAAGAAAGAATGAAAAAAAAAGAAGAAAGAAAGAAAGAAAGAAAGAACGTAGGAAAGAAAGAAAGAAAAAAGAAAGAAAGAAAGAAAGAAAGAACGAAAGAAAGAAGAAAGAAAGAAAGAAAGAACGTAGGAAAGAAAGAAAGAAAGAAAGAAAGATAGAAAGAAAGAAAGAAATTAGAAAGAAAGAAAGACAAAAGAAAGAAAGAAAGAAAGAAAGAAAGAAAGAAAGAAGAAAGAAAGAAAGAAAGAACGTAGGAAAGAAAGAAAGAAAGAAAGAAAGAAAGAAGAAAGAAAGAAAGAAAGAAATTAAAAAGAAAGAAAGAAAGAGAAAAGAAAGAAAGAAAGAAAGAAAGAAAAAAGAAAGAAAGAAAGAAAGAAAAAAGAAAGAAAGAAAGAACGTAGTAAAGAAAGAAAGAAAGAAAGAAAGAAATTAAAAAGAAAGAAAGACAGAAAGAAAGAAAGAAAAAGGAAAGAAAGAAAGAAAGAAAGAAAGAAGGAAAGAAAGAAAGAAAGAAAAAAGAAACAAAGAAAGAAAGAAAGAACGTAGGAAAGAAAGAAAAAAGAAAGAAAGAAAGAAAGAAAGAAAGAAAGAAAGAAAGAAAAAAGAAAGAAAGATGAAATAAAGAAAGAAAGAAAGAAACAAAGAAAGAATGAAAGAAAGAACGTAGGAAAGAAGGAAAGAAAGAAAGAAAGAAAAAAGAAAGAAAGAAAGAACGTAGGAAAGAAAGAAAGAAAGAAAGAAGAAAGAAAGAAAGAAAGAAAGAAAGAAAGAAAGAAAGAAAGAAATTAAAATAAAGAAAGAAAAAAAAAGAAGAAAGAAAGAAAGAAAGAACGTAGGAAAGAAAGAAAGAAAGAAAGAAAGAAAGAAAGAAAAAAGAAAGAAAGAAAGAAATTAAAAAGCAAGAATGAAAAAAAGAAGAAAGAAAGAAAGAAAGAAAGAACGTAGGAAAGAAAGAAAGAAAAAAGAAAGAAAGAAAGAAAGAAAGAAAGAAAGAAAGAAGAAAGAAAGAAAGAAAGAACGTAGGAAAGAAAGAAAGAAAGAAAGAAATTAAAAAGAAAGA
Source organism: Columba guinea (assembly GCA_032206185.1). Classification (NCBI taxonomy): domain Eukaryota; kingdom Metazoa; phylum Chordata; class Aves; order Columbiformes; family Columbidae; genus Columba; species Columba guinea. Next base: position 6,371 of record JAVLUU010000616.1, on the reverse strand, counting down.
AAGACAGAAAGAAAGAAAGAAAAAGTAAAGAAAGAAAGAGAGAAAGAAGGAAAGAAAGAAAGAAAGAAAAAAGAAACAAAGAAAGAAAGAAAGAACGTAGGAAAGAAAGAAAAAAGAAAGAAAGAAAGGAAGAAAGAAAGAAAGAAAGAAAGAAAGAAAAAAGAAAGAAAGATGAAAGAAAGAAAGAAAGAAGAAAGAAAGAAAGAAAGAACGTGGGAAAGAAAGAAAGAAAGAAAGATAGAAAGAAAGAAAGAAAGAAAGAAATTAAAAAGAAAGAAAGAAAGAAAGAAAAAAGAAAGAAAGAAATTAAAAAGAAATAAAGAAAGAAAGAAAGAAAAAAGAAAGAAAGAAAGAAAAAAAAATAAAGAAATTAAAATAAAGAAAGAAAGAAAGAAAAAAGAAAGAAAGAAAGAAAGAAAAAAGAAAGAAAGAAAGAAAGAAAGAAAAAAGAAAGAAAGAAAGAACGTAGGAAAGAAAGAAAGAAAGAAAGAAATTAAAAAGAAAGAAAGAAAGAAAGAAAGAAAGATAGAAAGGAAGAAAGAAAGAAATTAAAAAGAAAGAAAGAAAAAAAAAAGAAGAAAGAAAGAAAGAAAGAAAGAACGTAGGAAAGAAAGAAAGAAAAAGAAAGAAAGAAAGAAAGAGAGAAAGAAAGAAGAAAGAAAGAAAGAACGTAGGAAAGAAAGAAAGAAAGAAAGAAAGAAAAAAGAAAGAAACAAAGAACGTAGGAAAGAAAGAAAGAAAAAAGAAAGAAAGAAAGAAAGAAAGAAAGAAAGAAGAAAGAAAGAAAGAAAAAAGAAAGAAAGAAAGAAAAAAAGAAAGAAGGAAAGAAAGAAAGAAAGAAGAAAGAAAGAAAGAAAGAAAGAACGTATGAAAGAAAGAAAGAAAGAAAGAAAGAAGGAAATTAAAAAGAAAGAAATAAAGAAAGAAAAAAGAAAGAAAGAAAGAAGGAAAGAAAGAAACAAAAAAGAAAGAAAGAAAGAAAGAAAGAAAGAAGAAAGAAAGAAAGAAAGAAATAAAGAAAGAAGGAAAGAAAGAAAGAAAAAAAGAAAGAAAGAAAAAAAGAAAGAAGGAAAGAAAGAAAGAAAGAAGAAAGAAAGAAAGAAAGAAAGAACGTATGAAAGAAAGAAAGAAAGAAAGAAATTAAAAAGAAAGAAAGAAAGAAAGAAAGAAAAAAGAAAGAAAGAAAGAAATTAAAAAGAAAGAAAGAAAGAAAGAAAGAAAGAAAAAAGAAAGAAAGAAAGAAAGAAAGGAAAAAGAAAGAAAGAAAGAAAGAAAGAAAGAAAGAAAGAAAGAAAGAAAGAAATTAAAAAGAAAGAAAGAAAGAAAAAAGAAAGAAAGAACGTAGGAAAGAAAGAAACAAAGAAAGAAATTAAAAAGAAAGAAAGAAAGAAAGAAAACAGAAAGAAAGAAAGAAAGAAAAAAGAAAGAAAGAACGTAGGAAAGAAAGAAAGAAAGAAAGAAAGAAAGAAAGAAAGAAAAAAGAAAGAAAGAAAGAAAGAAAGAAAGAAGAAAGAAAGAAAGAAAGAACGTAGGAAAGAAAGAAAGAAAGAAAGATAGAAAGAAAGAAAGAAATTAAAAAGAAAGAAAGATGAAAGAAAAAAGAAAGAAAGAAAGAAAAAAGAAAGAAAGAAAGAAAAAAGAAAGAAAGAAAGAAAGAAAGAAAAAAGAAAGAAAGAAAGAAAGAAAAAAGAAAGAAAGAAAGGACGTAGGAAAGAAAGAAAGAAAGAAAGAAATTAAAAAGAAAGAAAGAAAGAAAGAAAGAAAAAGGAAAGAAAGAAAGAAAGAAGGAAAGAAAGAAAGAAAGAAAAAAGAAAGAAAGAAAGAAAGAAAGAAAGAAGAAAGAAAGAAAGAAAGAAAGAACGTAGGAAAGAAAGAAAGGAAGAAAGTAAGAAAAAAGAAAGAAAGAAAGAACGTAGGAAAGAAAGAAAGAAAGAAAGAAAGAAATTAAAAAGAAAGAAAGAAAAAAAAAGAAGAAAGAAAGAAAGAAGAACATAGGAAATAAAGGAAGAAAAAGAAAGAAAGAAAGAAAGAAAGATAGAAAGAAAGAAAGAAAGAAAGAAATTAAAAAGAAAGAAAGAAAAAAAAAGAAGAAAGAAAGAAAGAAAGAAAGAAAAAAGAAAAAAAGAAAGAAATTAAAAAGAAAGAAAGAAAAAAAAAGAAGAAAGAAAGAAAGAAAGAACATAGGAAAGAAAGGAAGAAAAAAGAAAGAAAGAAAGGAAGAAAGAAGAAAGAAAGAAAGAAAAAAGAAAGAAAGAGAGAAAGAACGTTGGGAAGAAAGAAAGAGAGAAAGAAAGAAATTAAAAAGAAAGAAAGAAAGAAAGAAAGAAAAAAGAAACAAAGAAAGAAAGAAAGAACGTAGGAAAGAAAGAAAAAAGAAAGAAAGAAAGAAAGAAAGAAAGAAAGAAAGAAAGAAAAAAGAAAGAAAGATGAAAGAAAGAAAGAAAGAAAGAAAGAAAGAAAGAAAAAATGAAAGAACGTAGGAAAGAAGGAAAGAAAGAAAGAAAGAAAAAAGAAAGAAAGAAAGAACGTAGGAAAGAAAGAAAGAAAGAAAGAAAGAAGAAAGAAAGAAAGAAAGAAAGAAAGAAAGAAAGAAAGAAAGAAATTAAAATAAAGAAAGAAAAAAAAAGAAGAAAGAAAGAAAGAAAGAACGTAGGAAAGAAAGAAAGAAAGAAAGAAAGAAAGAAAGAAAGAAAGAAAGAAAGAAAGAAAAAAGAAAGAAAGAAAGAAATTAAAATAAAGAAAAAAAAAGAAGGAAGAAAGAAAGAACGTAGGAAAGAAAGAAAGAAAGAAAGAAAGAAAGAAAGAAAGAAAGAAAGAAAGAAAAAAGAAATAAAGAAAGAAATTAAAAAGAAAGAATGAAAAAAAAAGAAGAAAGAAAGAAAGAAAGAAAGAACGTAGGAAAGAAAGAAAGAAAAAAGAAAGAAAGAAAGAAAGAAAGAAAGAAGAAAGAAAGAAAGAAAGAACGTAGGAAAGAAAGAAAGAAAGAGAGAAAGATAGAAAGAAAGAAAGAAATTAGAAAGAAAGAAAGAAAGAGAAAAGAAAGAAAGAAAGAAAGAAAGAAAGAAAAAAGAAAGAAAGAAAGAAAGAAAAAAGAAAGAAAGAAAGAACATAGTAAAGAAAGAAAGAAAGAAAGAAATTAAAAAGAAAGAAAGACAGAAAGAAAGAAAGAAAAAGGAAAGAAAGAAAGAAAGAAAGAAGGAAAGAAAGAAAGAAAGAAAAAAGAAACAAAGAAAGAAAGAAAGAACGTAGGAAAGAAAGAAAAAAGAAAGAAAGAAAGAAAGAAAGAAAGAAAGAAAGAAAGAAAGAAAGAAAGAAAAAAGAAAGAAAGAAAGAAAAAAGAAAGAAGGAAAGAAAGAAAGAAAGAAGAAAGAAAGAAAGAAAGAAAGAACGTATGAAAGAAAGAAAGAAAGAAAGAAATTAAAAAGAAAGAAAGAAAGAAAGAAAGAAAGAAAGAAAAAAGAAAGAAAGAAATTAAAAAGAAAGAAAGAAAGAAAGAAAGAAAGAAAAAAGAAAGAAAGAAAGAAAGAGAGAAAGAAAGGAAAAAGAAAGAAAGAAAGAAAGAAAGAAAGAAAGAAAGAAAGAAAGAAAGAAAGAAAGAAAGAAAGAAATTAAAAAGAAAGAAAGAAAGAAAAAAGAAAGAAAGAACGTAGGAAAGAAAGAAAGAAAGAAATTAAAAAGAAAGAAAGAAAGAAAGAAAACAGAAAGAAAGAAAGAAAGAAAGAAAGAAAAAAGAAAGAAAGAACATAGGAAAGAAAGAAAGAAAGAAAGAAAGAAAGAAAGAAAGAAAGAAAAAAGAAGAAAAAAGAAAGAAAGAAAGAAAGAAAGAAAAAAGAAAGAAAGAAAGAAAGAAAAAAGAAAGAAAGAAAGGACGTAGGAAAGAAAGAAAGAAAGAAAGTAAGTAATTAAAAAGAAAGAAAGAAAGAAAGAAAGAAAAAGGAAAGAAAGAAAGAAAGAAAGAAAGAAGGAAAGAAAGAAAGAAAGAAAAAAGAAAGAAAGAAAGAAAGAAAGAAAGAAGAAAGAAAGAAAGAAAGAACGTAGGAAAGAAAGAAAGAAAGAAAGTAAGTAAAAAGAAAGAATGAAAGAACGTAGGAAAGAAAGAAAGAAAGAAAGAAAGAAAGAAAGAAAGAAATTAAAAAGAAATAAAGAAAGAAAGAAAGAAAAAAGAAAGAAAGAAAGAAATTAAAAGAAAGAAAGAAAAAAAGAAGAAAGAAAGAAAGAAAGAAAGAACATAGGAAAGAAAGGAAGAAAAAGAAAGAAAGAAAGAAAGAAAGATAGAAAGAAAGAAAGAAAGAAAGAAAGTAATTAAAAAGAAAGAAAGAAAAAAAAAAAGAAGAAAGAAAGAACGTGGGAAAGAAAGAAAGAAAGAAAGAAAGAAAGAAAGAAATTAAAAAGAAATAAAGAAAGAAAGAAAGAAAAAAGAAAGAAAGAAAGAAAAAAGAAACAAAGAAAGAAAGAAAGAACGTATGAAAGAAAGAAAGAAAGAAAGAAAGAAGGAAATTAAAAAGAAAGAAATAAAGAAAGAAAAAAGAAAGAAAGAAAGAAAGAAAGAAAAAAGAAAGAAAGAAAGAAAAAAAGAAAGAAAAAAGAAAGAAAGAAAGAAAGAAATGAAAAAGAAAGAAAGAAAGAAAGAAAGAAAGAAAGAAAGATAGAAAGAAAGAAAGGAAAAAGAAAGAAAGAAAGAAAGAAAGAAAGAAAGAAAGAAAGAAATTAAAAAGAAATAAAGAAAGAAGAAAGAAAAAAGAAAGAAAGAAAGAAATTAAAAAGAAAGAAAGAAAAAAAAAGAAGAAAGAAAGAAAGAAAGAAAGAAAAAAGAAAGAAAGAAAGAAATTAAAAAGAAAGAAAGAAAAAAAAAGAAGAAAGAAAGAAAGAAAGAACATAGGAAAGAAAGGAAGAAAAAAGAAAGAAAGAAAGAAAGAAAGAAGAAAGAAAGAAAGAAAGAAAAAAGAAAGAAAGAAAGAAAGAACGTAGGGAAGAAAGAAAGAGAGAAAGAAAGAAATTAAAAAGAAAGAAAGAAAGAAAGAAAGAAAAAGAAACAAAGAAAGAAAGAAAGAACGTAGGAAAGAAAGAAAAAAGAAAGAAAGAAAGAAAGAAAGAAAGAAAGAAAGAAAGAAAGAAAGAAAGAAAGAAGAAAGAAAGATGAAAGAAAGAAAGAAAGAAAGAAAGAAAGAAAGAAAGAAGAAAGAAAGAAAGAAAGAACGTAGGAAAGAAAGAAAGAAAGAAAGAAATTAAAAAGAAAGAAAGACAGAAAGAAAGAAAGAAAAAGTAAAGAAAGAAAGAGAGAAAGAAGGAAAGAAAGAAAGAAAGAAAAAAGAAACAAAGAAAGAAAGAAAGAACGTAGGAAAGAAAGAAAAAAGAAAGAAAGAAAGGAAGAAAGAAAGAAAGAAAGAAAGAAAGAAAGAAAAAAGAAAGAAAGATGAAAGAAAGAAAGAAAGAAGAAAGAAAGAAAGAAAGAACGTGGGAAAGAAAGAAAGAAAGAAAGATAGAAAGAAAGAAAGAAAGAAAGAAATTAAAAAGAAAGAAAGAAAGAAAAAAGAAAGAAAGAAATTAAAAAGAAATAAAGAAAGAAAGAAAGAAAAAAGAAAGAAAGAAAGAAAAAAAATAAAGAAAGAAATTAAAATAAAGAAAGAAAGAAAGAAAAAAGAAAGAAAGAAAGAAAGAAAAAAGAAAGAAAGAAAGAAAGAAAGAAAAAAGAAAGAAAGAAAGAACGTAGGAAAGAAAGAAAGAAAGAAAGAAATTAAAAAGAAAGAAAGAAAGAAAGAAAGAAAGATAGAAAGGAAGAAAGAAAGAAATTAAAAAGAAAGAAAGAAAAAAAAAAGAAGAAAGAAAGAAAGAAAGAAAGAACGTAGGAAAGAAAGAAAGAAAAAGAAAGAAAGAAAGAAAGAGAGAAAGAAAGAAGAAAGAAAGAAAGAACGTAGGAAAGAAAGAAAGAAAGAAAGAAAGAAAGAAGAAAGAAAGAAAGAAAAAAGAAAGAAAGAAAGAAAAAAAGAAAGAAGGAAAGAAAGAAAGAAAGAAGAAAGAAAGAAAGAAAGAAAGAACGTATGAAAGAAAGAAAGAAAGAAAGAAAGAAGGAAATTAAAAAGAAAGAAATAAAGAAAGAAAAAAGAAAGAAAGAAAGAAAGAAAGAAAGAAAAAAGAAAGAAAGAAAGAAAGAAAGAAGAAAGAAAGAAAGAAAGAAATAAAGAAAGAAGGAAAGAAAGAAAGAAAAAAAGAAAGAAAGAAAAAAAGAAAGAAGGAAAGAAAGAAAGAAAGAAGAAAGAAAGAAAGAAAGAAAGAACGTATGAAAGAAAGAAAGAAAGAAAGAAATTAAAAGAAAGAAAGAAAGAAAGAAAGAAAAAAGAAAGAAAGAAAGAAATTAAAAAGAAAGAAAGAAA
>JAVLUU010000615.1:87500-92500 GCA_032206185.1 Columba guinea | reverse complement strand
ATTTTCTTTCTTTCTTCTTTCTTTCTTTCTTCTTTCTTTCTTTCTTCTTTCATTCTTCTTTCTTTCTTTCTTTCTTTTTCTTTCTTTCTTTCTTTTTTTCTTTCTTTCTATCATTCTTTCTTTCTTTCTTTCTTTTTCTTTCTTTTTCTTTTTTCTTTCTTTCTGTCTTTCTTTCTTTCTTTTTCCTTCCTTTATTTCATTCTTTTTTTTTCTTTCTTTCTTTCTTTCTTTTTTCTTTCTTTCTTTCTTTTCCTTTTTTCTTTCTTCCTGTCTTTCTTTCTTTCTTTCTTTTACTTTCTTTCTTTCTGTCTTTCTTTCTTTCTTTCTATCTTTCTTTCTTTCTTTTTTCTTTCTTTCCTCCTTTCTTTCTTTTTTTTTCTTTCTTTCTTTCTTTTTTCTTTCTTTCTTTCTTTCTTTCTTTCTTTCTTTCTTTTTCTTTCTTTCTTTCTTTCTTATTTCTTTCTTTCTTCTTTCTTTTTTTTTTCTTTCTGGCTTTCTTTTTTCTTTCTTTCTTTCTTCTTCTTTCTTTGTCTTTCTTTTTTCTTTCTTTCTTTCTTTCTTTTTTTTGCTTTCTTTCTATCTTTCTTTCTGTCTTTCTTTCTTTCTTTTTTCTTTCTTTATTTTTTCTTTCTTTCTTTCTTTCTTTTCCTGTTTTCTTTCTTTCTGTCTTTCTTTCTTTCTTGTACTTTCTTTCTTTCTTTCTATCTTTCTTTCTTTATTTTTCTTTCTTCTTTTTTCTTTGATTCTTTCTGTCTTTCTTTCTGTCTTTTTTTCTTTCTTTTTTCTTTCTTTCTTTCTTTATTTCTTTCTTTCTTTCTTTTTTCTTTTTTCTTTCTTTCTTTATTTTTCTTTCTTTCTCTTTTTTCTTTCTTTCTTCCATTCTTTCTTTCTTCTTTCTTTCTTTCTTTCTTTCTTTCTTTCTTTTTTCTTTCTTCTTTCTTCCTTTCTACTTTCTTTTTTCTTCTTTCCTTCTTTCTCTCTCTCTTTCTTTTTTCTTTCTTTCTTTCTTTCTTCCTTTCTTTCTTTCTTTTTTCTTTCTTTCTTTCTTTCTTTTTTCTTTCTTCTTTCTCTCTTTCTTTCTTTCTTTCTTTCTTTCTTTTCTTTCTTACTTTCTTTTCATTTCTTTCTCTCTTTCTCTCTTTCTTTCTCTCTTTCTTTCTTTCGATCTTTCTGTCTTTTTTTTTCTTTCTTTTTTCTTCCTTTCTTTCTTTCTTTCTGTATTTCTTTTTATTTTATTTCTTTCTTTCTTTTTTCTTTCTTCTTTCTTTTTTCTTTCTTTCTTTTCTTTTTTCTGTCTTTCTTCCTGTCTTTCTTTTTCCTTTCTTTCTTTTTTCTTTCTTTCTTTCTTTCCCTCTTTCTTTCTTCTTTCTTTTTTCCTTTATTTATTGCTTTCTTTCTTTCTTTTTTCTTTGTTTCTTTCTTTCTTTCTTTCTTCTTTCTTTCTTTTTTCTTTCTTTCTGTCTTTCTTTCTCTTTTCTTACTTTCTTTCTTATTTCTTTCTTTCTTACTTTTTTCTTTCTTTCTTCTTTCTTTTTTTCTTCTTTCTTTTTTCTTTCTGTCTTTTCTTTATTTCTGTCTTTCTTTCTGTCTTTCTTTTTTCTTTCTTTCTTTCTTTCCCTCTTTCTTTCTTCTTTCTTTTTTTTCTTTATTTATTGCTTTCTTTCTTTCTTTTTTCTTTGTTTCTTTCTTTCTTTCTTTCTTCTTTCTTTCTTTTTTCTTTCTTTCTGTCTTTCTCTTTTCTTACTTTCTTTTTTATTTCTTTCTCTCTTACTTTTTTCTTTCTTTCTTCTTTCTTTCTTTCTTTCTTTCTTTCTTTCTTTATTTATTTCTTTCTTTCTTTCTCTCTTTCTTTTTTCTTTCTCTCTTTCTTTCCTTCTTCCTTTCTTTCTTTCTTTTTTCTTTCTTTCTTTCTTTCTTTTTTCTTTCTTCTTTCTTTCTTTTTTCTTCCTTTCTTTCTTTCTTTTCTTTCTTTCTTTCTTTTCCTTTCTTTCTCTCTTTCTCTCTTTCTTTCTGTCTTTCTTTCTTTCTGTCTTTCTTTCTGTCTTTCATTCTTTCTTTCTTTCTTTTTTCTTCCTTTCTTTCTTTCTGTCTTTCTTTTTTCTTTCTTTCTTTCTTCTTTCTTCTTTCTTTTTTCTTTCTTTCTTTCTTTCTTTCTTCTTTCTTTCTTTTTTTTTCTTTCTTTCTTTCTTTCTTTCTTTCTTTTTTCTGACTTTCTTTCTGTCTTTCTTTTTCCTTTCCTTCTTTTTTCTTTCTTTATTTCTTCTTTCTGCCTTCTTTTCTTTCTTTCTTTCTTTCTTTCTTTCTTTCTTTCTTTCCTTCTATCTTTGACTTTCTTTCTTTCTTTCTTTCTGTCTTTCTTTTTTCTTACTTTCTTTTTTCTTTCTTTCTTTCTTTTTTCTTTCTTTCTTCTTTCTTTATTTCTTTCTTTCTTCTTTGTTTCTTTCTTCTTTCTTTCTTTTCTTCTTTCTTTCTTTTTTCTTTCTTTCTTTCTTTCTTCTTTCTTTCTTTCTTCTTTCTTTCTTCATTCTTTCTTTCTTTATTTCTGTATTTCTTTCTGTCTTTCTTTCTTTATTTATTTTTTCTTTCTTTCTTTTTTCTCTCTTTCTGTCTTTCTTTCTAGTCTTTCTTTTTTCTTTCTTTCTTTTTCCTTTCTTTCTTTTTTCTTTCTATCTTCTTTCTTTCTTTTTTCTTTCTATCTTTTTCTTTCTTTCTTTTTTCTTTCTTTATTTTTCTTTCTTTCTTTATTCTTTCTTTCCTTCTTTCTTCTTTCTTTATTTCTTTTTCTATTTTCTTTCTGTCTTTCTGTCTTTCTTTCTTTCTTTTTCTTTCTTTCCTCTTTCTTTCTTTCTTCTTTCTTTCTTTCTTCTTTCCCTATTTTTTCACTCTTTTTTCTTTCCTCTTTCTTTCTTCTTTCTTTCTTTCTTTCTTTTTCCTTATTTCTTTCTGTCTTTCTTTCTGTCTGTCTGTCTTTCTTCTTTCTTTCTTCTTTCATTCTTTCTTCTTTCATTCTTCTTTCATTCTTTCTTCTTTCATTCTTCTTTCATTCTTCTTTCTTTCTTTCTTTCTTTTTTCTTTCTTTCTTTCTGTCTTTGTTTCTGTCTTTGTTTCTGTCTTTCTTTCTTTTTTCTTACTTTCTATTTCTTTCTTTCTTTCGTTTTCCTTTCTTTATTTCTGTGTTTCTTTCTGTCTTTCTTTATTTTTCTTTCATTCTTTCTTTCTTTTTTCATTCTTTCTTTTTTCTTTCCTTCTTCTTTCTTTCTTTCTTTTTTCTTTTTTCTTTCTTCTTTCTTTTTTTTCTTTCTTTCTTGCTTTCTGTCTTTCTTCTTTATTTCTTTCTTCTTTCTTTCTTTCTTCTTTCTTTCTTTCTTTCTGTCTTTCTGTCTTTCATTCTTCTTTCTTTCTTTCTTTGTTTTTTCTTTCTTTCTTTCTTTCTTTCTTCTTTTTTCTTTTTTTTCTTTCTTTGTTTCTTTCTTTCTTTTCCATTCTTTTTTTCTTTTTCTTTCTTTGTCTTTTTCTTTCTTTCTTTCTTTCTGTCTTTCTTTCTTTCTTCCTGCCTTTTTTCTTTCTTTCTTTTTTCTTTCTTTTTCTTTCTTTTTTTTTTTTAATTTCTTTCTGTCTTTCTGTCTGTCTTTCTTTCTGTCTATCTTTCATTTATTCTTCTTTCTTCTTTCTTTCTTTCTTTCTTTCTTTTTCTTTCTTTTTCTTTTTTTTTCTTTCTTTCTGTCTTTCTTTCTGTCTTTCTTTCTTTCTTTCTTTTTTTGTTCTTTCTTTCTTTCTTCTTTATTTCTTTGTTTCTTTTTTCTTTCGTTCTTTCTTTCTTTCTTTTTTCTTACTTTCTTTTTTCTTTCTTTCTTTCTTTCTTTCTTTCTTTTCCTTTCTTTCTTTCTTTCTTTCTGTCTTTCATTGTCTGTTTCTTTCTTTCCTTTTTCTTTCTATTTTTCTTCTTTCTTTCTTTCTTTCTTTCTTTTTCTTTCTTTCTTTCCTTCTTTCTGTCTTTCTTCCTTTCTATCTTTCTTTCTTTCTTTCTATTTCTTTCTTTCGTTTTCCTTTCTTTCTTTCTTTCTGTCTTTCTTTCTCTCTTTCTTTCTTTGTTCTTTCATTCTTATTTCTTTCCTTTATCTTTCTTTCTTTCTTTTTTCTTTCTTTCTTTCTTTTTTTTCTCTCCTTCTGTCTTTTTTTCTAGTCTTTCTTTCATTTTTCTTTCCTTCTTTATTCTTTCTTTCCTTTTTCTTTCTTTCTTTTATCTTTCTTCTTTCTTTCTTTCTTTTTATTTCTTTGTTTCTTCTTTCTTTTTTCTTTCTTTCTTTCTTTCTTTCTTTCTTCTTTCTTTATTTCTTTCTTTTTTTCTTTCTTTCTGTCTTTCATTCCTTCTCTTTTCTTTCTTTCTTTCTTTCTTTCTTTCTTTCTTTTTTTTCTTTCCTTCTTTCTTTCTTTTTTCTTTCTTCTTTCTTTCTTTCTTTCTATTTCTTTCTTTCTTTCTGGTTTTCTTTCTTCCTTTCTATCTTTCTTTCTTTCTTTCTTTTTCTTTCTTCTTCTTTTTTCTTTGTTCTTTCTGTCTTTCTTTCTGTCTTCTTTGTTTTTTTCTTTCTTTCTTTGTTTCTTTCTTTATTTATTTCTTCTTTCTTTTTTTCTCTCTTTATTTCTTTGTCTTTCTTTCTTTCTTTCTTGTTTCTTTCTATCTTTCTTTCTTCCTTTCTCTCTTTCTTACTTTTTTCATTCTTTCTTTCTTTCTTTCTTTCTTTCTTTCCTTCTTTCCTTTCCTTTCTTTCTTTCTTTCTCTCTTTCTTTCTGTCTTTCTTTCTTTCTTTCTGTCTTTCTTTCTGTCTTTCTTTCTTTCTTCTTTCTTTCTTTCTGTCTTTCTTTTTTCTTACTTTCTTTTTTCCTTCTTTTTTCTTTCTGTCTTCTTTCTTTTCTTTCTTTCTGTCTTTCTTTCTTCTTTCTTTCTTTCTTTCTTTCTGTTTTTCTTTCTTTCTCTCTTTCTTTCTTCTTTCTTTCTTTTT
>JAVLUU010000615.1:42500-47500 GCA_032206185.1 Columba guinea | reverse complement strand
TTTCCTTCTTTCTTTCTTTCTGTCTTTCTTTCCTTTTATTTTCTTTGTTTTTTTTCTTTCTTCTCTCTTTCTTTTTTCTTTCATTCTAACTTTCTTCTTTCTTTCTTTCTTTCCTTTTTTTTTTTCTTTTTTCTTTCTTTATTTCTACTTATTTCTTTCTTTCTTTCTTTCTTCTTTCTTTCTTTCTTTTTTTCTTTCTTTCTTTCTGTCTTTCTTTCTTTTTCTTTCTTTTTATTTTTTTTCTTTCTTTCTTTCTGTATTTCTTTCTTCATTTTTCTTTCTTTCTTTCTTTCTTTTTTTCTTTTTTCTTTCTTTCTTCTTTCTTTCTTTTCTCTTTCTTCTTTCTTGCTTTCTTTTTCTTTCTTCTTACTTTTTTCTTTCTTTCTTTCTTTTATCTTTCTTTCTTTCTTCTCCTTTCTTTCTTTCTTATTTCTTTCTTTATTCTTTCTTTTTCTCTTTCTTTCTTTCTTTTTTCTTTCTTTTTTCTTTCTTTCTTTCTTTCTTTCTTCTTTCTTTCTTTTTTTTTCTTTCTCTCTGTCTTTCTTTCTTTTTCTTTCTTTTTCTTTTTTTGTTTCTTTCTTTCTGTCTTTCTTTCTGTCCTTTTTCCTTTCCTTTTCTTTCTTTCTTTCTTTCTTTCTTCTATATTTCTTTCTTCTTTCTTTCTTTTTTCTTTCTTTGATTCTTTCTTTCTTTCTGTCATTCTTTCTTTTTTCTTTCTTTCTTTCTTTTTTCATTTTTCTTTCTTTCTTTCTTTCTTTCTTTCTTTTCTTTTTTTCTTTCTTTCTGTCTTTCTTTCTTTTTTCTTTCTTTCTCTCTTCTCTCTTTCTTTCTTTCTTTCTTATTTCAGTCTTCCTTCTTTCTTTCTTTTATTTTTTCTTTGTTTCTTTCTTTCTTTCTCTCTTTCTTTTTTTCTTTCTTTCTTTCTTTTATCTTTTTTCCTTCTTTCTTTCTTTCTTTTCCTTTTTTCTTTCTTTCTGTCTTTCTTTTATTTTCTTTCTTTCTTTCTGTCTTTTTTTCTTTCTTTTTTCTTTCTTTCTTTCTTCTTTCTTCTTTCTTTCTTTCTTCTTTCTTCTTTCTTTCTTTCTTTTTTCTTTCTTCTTTCTTTTTTTCTTTCTTTCTTTCGTTCTCTCTTTCTTTCTTTCTTCTTTCTTTCTTTCTTTCTTTCTTTCTTTCTTTCTTTTTTCTTTCTTTCTTTCTTTCTTATTCTTCCTTTCTTACTTTCTCTCTTACTTTCTTTCTTCTTTCTTTCTTTCTTTATTTTTCTTTTTTCTTTCTTCTTTCTTTCTTTCTTTCTTTTTCTTTCTTTCTTTCTATTTCCTTCTTTCTTCTTTCTTTTTCTTTCTTTCTTTCTTTCTTTTTCCTTTTTTCTTCTTCTTTCTTTCTCTTTTCTGTCTTTCTTCCTTTCTTTTTCTTTCTTTCTTTCTTTCTTTCTTTCTTACTTTTTCTCTCTTTCTTTCTTTTTTTCTTTCCTTCTGTCTTTCTTTCTTTTTCTTTCTTTTTCTTTTTTTCTTTCTTCCTTTCTGTCTTTCTTTCTGTCTTTCTTTCCTTCTTTTTTCTTTCTTTTTTCTTTCTTTCTTTCTTTCTACTTCTTTCTTTCTTTCTGTCTTACTTTCTTCTTTCTTTCTTTCTTTCTTTCTTTCTTTCTTATCTATTTCTTCCTATCTTCCTCTTTCTTTCTTTTTCTTTCTTTCTTCTTTCTTTCTTTTCTCTTTCTTCTTTCTTTATTTCTTTTTTCTTTCTTCTTATTTTTTTCTTTCTTTCTTTCTCTCTTTCTTTTTTTCTTTCTTTCTTCTTTCTTTCTTTTTTCTTTCTTTCTTTCTGTCTTTCTTTATGTTTTTCTTTCTTTCTTTCTTCTTTCTTTCTTTCTTTCTTCTTTCTTTCTTTCTTCTTTCTGTTTTTATTTTTCTTTCTTTCTTTCTTTCTTATCTTTCTTTATTTCTTTCTTTCATTCTCTCTTTCTTTTTCTTTCGTTCTTAAATTCTGTCTTTCTTTCTTTCTTTCTTTTTTCCTTCTTTCTTTCTTTCTGTCATTCTTTCTTTTTTCTTTCTTTCTTTTCCTTTTATCTTTCTTTCTGTCTTTCTTTCTTTTATTTTCTTTCTTTCTTTCTTTCTTATTCTTCCTTTCTTACTTTCTCTCTTTCTTTCTTTCTTCTTTCTTTCTTTCTTTCTTTTTTTCTTTTTTCTTTCTTCTTTCTTTCTTTCTTTCTTTTTCTTTCTTTCTTTCTATTTCCTTCTTTCTTCTTTCTTTTTCTTTCTTTCTTTCTTTTTCCTTTCTTTCTTCTTCTTTCTTTCTCTCTTTCTGTCTTTCTTCCTTTCTTTTTCTTTCTTTCTTTCTTTCTTTCTTTCTTTCTTTCTTACTTTTTCTCTCTTTCTTTCTTTTTTTCTTTCCTTCTGTCTTTCTTTTTCTTTCTTTTTCATTTTTTCTTTCTTCCTTTCTGTCTTTCTTTCTGTCTTTCTATCCTTCTCTTTTCTTTCTTTTTTCTATCTTTCTTTCTTTCTACTTCTTTCTTTCTTTCTGTCTTACTTTCTTCTTTCTTTCCTTCTTCTTTCTTTCTTTTTCTTTTTTCTTTCTTCTTTCTTTCTTTCTTTCTTATTTCTTTTATTCTTCTTTCTTTTTTTTTCTTCCTTTCATTCTTTTTTCTTTCTTTCTTCTCCTTTCTTTCTTTCTTTCTTATTTCTTTCTTTATTCTTTCTTTTTCTCTTTCTTTCTTTCTTTCTTTTTTCTTTCTTTCTTTCTTTCTCTCTTCTTTCTTTCTTTCTTTTTTTTTCTTTCTTTCTTTCTTTCTTTCTTTTTCTTTTTTTGTTTCTTTCTTTCTGTCCTTTTTCCTTTCCTTTTCTTTCTTTCTTTCTTTCTTTCTTCTATATTTCTTTCTTCTTTCTTTCTTTTTTCTTTCTTTGATTCTTTCTTTCTTTCTGCCCTTCTTTTTTTTTTCTTTCTTTCTTTCTTTTATCTTTTTCCTTTCTTTCTTTCTTTCTTTCTTTTCCTTTTTTCTTTCTTTCTGTCTTTCTTTCTGTCTTTCTTTTTTCTTTCTTTCTCTCTTCTTTCTTTCTTTCTTTCTTTCTTATTTCAGTCTTTCTTCCTTCTTTCTTTCTTTTATTTTTTCTTTGTTTCTTTCTTTCTTTCTCTCTTTCTTTCTTTTTTCTTTCTTTCTTTTATCTTTTCTCCTTCTTTCTTTCTTTCTTTTCCTTTTTTCTTTCTTTCTGTCTTTCTTTCTTTTATTTTCTTTCTTTCTTTCTGTCTTTTTTTCTTTCTTTTTTCTCTCTTTCTTTCTTTCTTCTCTCTTCTTTCTTTCTTTCTTTTTTCTTTCTTCTTTCTTTTTTCTTTCTTTCTTTCGTTCTCTCTTTCTTTCTTTCTTCTTTCTTTCTTTCTTTCTTTCTTTTTTCTTTCTTTCTTTCTTTCTTATTCTTCCTTTCTTACTTTCTCTCTTTCTTTCTTTCTTCTTTCTTTCTTTCTTTCTTTTTTTTTTTCTTTCTTCTTTCTTTCTTTCTTTCTTTTTCTTTCTTTCTTTCTATTTCCTTCTTTCTTCTTTCTTTTTCTTTCTTTCTTTCTTTTTCCTTTCTTTCTTCTTCTTTCTTTCTCTCTTTCTGTCTTTCTTCCTTTCTTTTTCTTTCTTTCTTTCTTTCTTACTTTTTCTCTCTTTCTTTCTTTCTTTTTTCTTTCCTTCTGTCTTTCTTTCTTTTTCTTTCTTTTTCTTTTTTTCTTTCTTCCTTTCTGTCTTTCTTTCTGTCTTTCTTTCTGTTTTTCTTTCCTTCTTTTTTCTTTCTTTTTTCTTTCTTTCTTTCTTTCTACTTCTTTCTTTCTTTCTGTCTTACTTTCTTCTTTCTTTCCTTCTTTCTTCTTTCTTTCTTTTTTCTTTTTTCTTTCTTCTTTCTTTCTTTCTTTCTTATTTCTTTTATTCTTCTTTCTTTTTTTTTCTTCCTTTCATTCTTTTTTCTTTCTTTCTTCTTCTTTCTTTCTCTCTTTCTGTCTTTCTTCCTTTCTTTTTCTTTCTTTTTCTTTCTTTTTCTTTTCTTCTTTCTTTCTTTCTGTCTTTCTTTCTATCTTTTTTCCTTCTTTTTTCCTTCTCTCTCTCTTTCTTTCTTTCTTTCTTCTTTCTTTATTCCTTTCTTTCTTTCTTTCTTTCTTTCTTATTTATTTCTTCCTATCTTCTTCTTTCTTTCTTTTTCTTTCTTTCTTCTTTCTTTCTTTTCTCTTTCTTCTTTCTTTTCTTTTTTCTTTCTTCTTATTTTTTTCTTTCTTTCTTTCTCTCTTTCTTTTTTCTTTCTTCTTTCTTTTTTTCTTTCTTTCTTCTTTCTTTCTTTTTTCTTTCTTTCTTTCTGTCTTTCTTTATGTTTTTCTTTCTTTCTTTCTTTCTTCTTTCTTTCTTTCTTTCTTCTTTCTTTCTTTCTTCTTTCTGTTTTTATTTTTCTTACTTTCTTTCTTTCTTATCTTTCTTTATTTCTTTCTTTCTTTCTCTCTTTCTTTTTCTTTCGTTATTAAATTCTGTCTTTCTTTCTTTCTTCTTTCTTTCTTTCTTTCTTTCTTTCTGTCTTTCTTTTTATTTTCTTTGTTTCTTTCTTTCTTCTTTCTTTCTTTTTTCTTTCATTCTAACTTTCTTCTTTCTTTCTTTCTTTCCTTATTTTTTTTTTCTTTTTTCTTTCTTTCTTTATTTCTACTTCTTTCTTTCTTTCTTTCTTTCTTCTTTCTTTCTTTCTTTTTTCTTTCTTTCTTTCTTTCTTTCTTTTTCTTTATTTTTATTTTTTTTTCTTTCTTTCTTTCTGTCTTTCTTTCTTCATTTTTCTTTCTTTCTTTCTTTCTTTTTTTCTTCATTCTTTCTTTCTTCTTTCTTTCTTTTTCTCTCTTTCTTTCTTTTTTCTTTCTTTCTTTCTTTCTTTCTTTCTTTCCTTTTCTTCCTTTCTATTTTATTTTCTTTCTTTCTTTCTTTCTTTTATCTTTCTTTCTTTCTTTTTTCTTTCTTTCTTTCTTTCTTTCTTTCTTTCTTACTTTTTCTTTCTTTCTTA
>JAVLUU010000615.1:32500-37500 GCA_032206185.1 Columba guinea | reverse complement strand
TCTTTTCTTTCTTTTTTTCTTTTTTCTTTCTTTCTTCTTTCTTTCTTTTCTCTTTCTTCTTTCTTGCTTTCTTTTTCTTTCTTCTTACTTTTTTCTTTCTTTCTTTCTTTTATCTTTCTTTCTTTCTTCTCCTTTCTTTCTTTCTTTCTTATTTCTTTCTTTATTCTTTCTTTTTCTCTTTCTTTCTTTCTTTCTTTTTTCTTTCTTTCTTTCTTTCTTTCTCTCTTCTTTCTTTCTTTCTTTTTTTTTCTTTCTCTCTGTCTTTCTTTCTTTTTCTTTCTTTTTCTTTTTTTGTTTCTTTCTTTCTGTCTTTCTTTCTGTCCTTTTTCCTTTCCTTTTCTTTCTTTCTTTCTTTCTTATTCTTCCTTTCTTACTTTCTCTCTTTCTTTCTTTCTTCTTTCTTTCTTTCTTTCTTTTTTTCTTTTTTCTTTCTTCTTTCTTTCTTTCTTTCTTTTTCTTTCTTTCTTTCTATTTCCTTCTTTCTTCTTTCTTTTTCTTTCTTTCTTTCTTTCTTTTTCCTTTTTTCTTCTTCTTTCTTTCTCTCTTTCTGTCTTTCTTCCTTTCTTTTTCTTTCTTTCTTTCTTTCTTTCTTTCTTTCTTACTTTTTCTCTCTTTCTTTCTTTCTTTTTTTCTTTCCTTCTGTCTTTCTTTTTCTTTCTTTTTCTTTTTTTTTTTCTTTCTTTCTGTCTTTCTTTCTATCTTTTTTCCTTCTTTTTTCCTTCTCTCTCTCTTTCTTTCTTTCTTTCTTCTTTCTTTATTCCTTTCTTTCTTTCTTTCTTTCTTATTTATTTCTTCCTATCTTCTTCTTTCTTTCTTTTTCTTTCTTTCTTCTTTCTTTCTTTTCTCTTTCTTCTTTCTTTATTTCTTTTTTCTTTCTTCTTATTTTTTTCTTTCTTTCTCTCTTTCTTTTTTCTTTCTTCTTTCTTTTTTTTCTTTCTTTCTTCTTTCTTTCTTTTTTCTTTCTTTCTTTCTGTCTTTCTTTATGTTTTTCTTTCTTTCTTTCTTTCTTCTTTCTTTCTTTCTTTCTTCTTTCTTTCTTTCTTTCTTCTTTCTGTTTTTATTTTTCTTTCTTTCTTTCTTTCTTATCTTTCTTTATTTCTTTCTTTCTTTCTCTCTTTCTTTTTCTTTCGTTCTTAAATTCTGTCTTTCTTTCTTTCTTTCTTCTTTCCTTCTTTCTTTCTTTCTGTCTTTCTTTCCTTTTATTTTCTTTGTTTTTTTTCTTTCTTCTCTCTTTCTTTTTTCTTTCATTCTAACTTTCTTCTTTCTTTCTTTCTTTCCTTTTTTTTTTTTCTTTTTTCTTTCTTTATTTCTACTTATTTCTTTCTTTCTTTCTTTCTTCTTTCTTTCTTTCTTTTTTTCTTTCTTTCTTTCTGTCTTTCTTTCTTTTTCTTTCTTTTTATTTTTTTTCTTTCTTTCTTTCTGTATTTCTTTCTTCATTTTTCTTTCTTTCTTTCTTTCTTTTTTTCTTTTTGCTTTCTTTCTTCTTTCTTTCTTTTCTCTTTCTTCTTTCTTGCTTTCTTTTTCTTTCTTCTTACTTTTTTCTTTCTTTCTTTCTTTTATCTTTCTTTCTTTCTTCTCCTTTCTTTCTTTCTTATTTCTTTCTTTATTCTTTCTTTTTCTCTTTCTTTCTTTCTTTTTTCTTTCTTTTTTCTTTCTTTCTTTCTTTCTTTCTTCTTTCTTTCTTTTTTTTTCTTTCTCTCTGTCTTTCTTTCTTTTTCTTTCTTTTTCTTTTTTTGTTTCTTTCTTTCTGTCTTTCTTTCTGTCCTTTTTCCTTTCCTTTTCTTTCTTTCTTTCTTTCTTCTATATTTCTTTCTTCTTTCTTTCTTTTTTCTTTCTTTGATTCTTTCTTTCTTTCTGTCATTCTTTCTTTTTTCTTTCTTTCTTTCTTTTTTCATTTTTCTTTCTTTCTTTCTTTCTTTCTTTCTTTTCTTTTTTTCTTTCTTTCTGTCTTTCTTTCTTTTTTCTTTCTTTCTCTCTTCTCTCTTTCTTTCTTTCTTTCTTATTTCAGTCTTCCTTCTTTCTTTCTTTTATTTTTTCTTTGTTTCTTTCTTTCTTTCTCTCTTTCTTTTTTTCTTTCTTTCTTTCTTTTATCTTTTTTCCTTCTTTCTTTCTTTCTTTTCCTTTTTTCTTTCTTTCTGTCTTTCTTTCTTTTATTTTCTTTCTTTCTTTCTGTCTTTTTTTCTTTCTTTTTTCTTTCTTTCTTTCTTCTTTCTTCTTTCTTTCTTTCTTCTTTCTTCTTTCTTTCTTTCTTTTTTCTTTCTTCTTTCTTTTTTTCTTTCTTTCTTTCTTTCTCTTTTTCTTTCTTTCTTCTTTCTTTCTTTCTTTCTTTCTTTCTTTCTTTCTTATTTCTTTCTTTCTTTCTTTCTTATTCTTCCTTTCTTACTTTCTCTCTTACTTTCTTTCTTCTTTCTTTCTTTCTTTATTTTTCTTTTTTCTTTCTTCTTTCTTTCTTTCTTTCTTTTTCTTTCTTTCTTTCTATTTCCTTCTTTCTTCTTTCTTTTTCTTTCTTTCTTTCTTTCTTTTTCCTTTTTTCTTCTTCTTTCTTTCTCTTTTCTGTCTTTCTTCCTTTCTTTTTCTTTCTTTCTTTCTTTCTTTCTTTCTTACTTTTTCTCTCTTTCTTTCTTTTTTTCTTTCCTTCTGTCTTTCTTTCTTTTTCTTTCTTTTTCTTTTTTTCTTTCTTCCTTTCTGTCTTTCTTTCTGTCTTTCTTTCCTTCTTTTTTCTTTCTTTTTTCTTTCTTTCTTTCTTTCTACTTCTTTCTTTCTTTCTGTCTTACTTTCTTCTTTCTTTCTTTCTTTCTTTCTTTCTTTCTTATCTATTTCTTCCTATCTTCCTCTTTCTTTCTTTTTCTTTCTTTCTTCTTTCTTTCTTTTCTCTTTCTTCTTTCTTTATTTCTTTTTTCTTTCTTCTTATTTTTTTCTTTCTTTCTTTCTCTCTTTCTTTTTTTCTTTCTTTCTTCTTTCTTTCTTTTTTCTTTCTTTCTTTCTGTCTTTCTTTATGTTTTTCTTTCTTTCTTTCTTCTTTCTTTCTTTCTTTCTTCTTTCTTTCTTTCTTCTTTCTGTTTTTATTTTTCTTTCTTTCTTTCTTTCTTATCTTTCTTTATTTCTTTCTTTCATTCTCTCTTTCTTTTTCTTTCGTTCTTAAATTCTGTCTTTCTTTCTTTCTTTCTTTTTTCCTTCTTTCTTTCTTTCTGTCATTCTTTCTTTTTTCTTTCTTTCTTTCTTTTATCTTTTTTCTTCCTTTCTTTCTTTCTTTTCCTTTTTTCTTTCTTTCTGTCTTTCTTTCTGTCTTTCTTTCTTTATTTTTCTTTCTTTCTCTCTTCTCTCTTTCTTTCTTTCTTTCTTTCTTAGTTCAGTCTTTCTTCCTTCTTTCTTTCTTTTATTTTTTCCTTGTTTCTTTCTTTCTTTCTCTCTTTCTTTCTTTTTTCTTTCTTTCTTTCTTTTATCTTTTTTCCTTCTTTCTTTCTTTCTTTTCCTTTTATCTTTCTTTCTGTCTTTCTTTCTTTTATTTTCTTTCTTTCTTTCTTTCTTATTCTTCCTTTCTTACTTTCTCTCTTTCTTTCTTTCTTCTTTCTTTCTTTCTTTCTTTTTTTCTTTTTTCTTTCTTCTTTCTTTCTTTCTTTCTTTTTCTTTCTTTCTTTCTATTTCCTTCTTTCTTCTTTCTTTTTCTTTCTTTCTTTCTTTTTCCTTTCTTTCTTCTTCTTTCTTTCTCTCTTTCTGTCTTTCTTCCTTTCTTTTTCTTTCTTTCTTTCTTTCTTTCTTTCTTTCTTTCTTACTTTTTCTCTCTTTCTTTCTTTTTTTCTTTCCTTCTGTCTTTCTTTTTCTTTCTTTTTCATTTTTTCTTTCTTCCTTTCTGTCTTTCTTTCTGTCTTTCTATCCTTCTCTTTTCTTTCTTTTTTCTATCTTTCTTTCTTTCTACTTCTTTCTTTCTTTCTGTCTTACTTTCTTCTTTCTTTCCTTCTTCTTTCTTTCTTTTTCTTTTTTCTTTCTTCTTTCTTTCTTTCTTTCTTATTTCTTTTATTCTTCTTTCTTTTTTTTTCTTCCTTTCATTCTTTTTTCTTTCTTTCTTCTCCTTTCTTTCTTTCTTTCTTATTTCTTTCTTTATTCTTTCTTTTTCTCTTTCTTTCTTTCTTTCTTTTTTCTTTCTTTCTTTCTTTCTCTCTTCTTTCTTTCTTTCTTTTTTTTTCTTTCTTTCTTTCTTTCTTTCTTTTTCTTTCTTTTTCTTTTTTTGTTTCTTTCTTTCTGTCCTTTTTCCTTTCCTTTTCTTTCTTTCTTTCTTTCTTTCTTCTATATTTCTTTCTTCTTTCTTTCTTTTTTCTTTCTTTGATTCTTTCTTTCTTTCTGCCCTTCTTTTTTTTTTCTTTCTTTCTTTCTTTTATCTTTTTCCTTTCTTTCTTTCTTTCTTTCTTTTCCTTTTTTCTTTCTTTCTGTCTTTCTTTCTGTCTTTCTTTTTTCTTTCTTTCTCTCTTCTTTCTTTCTTTCTTTCTTTCTTATTTCAGTCTTTCTTCCTTCTTTCTTTCTTTTATTTTTTCTTTGTTTCTTTCTTTCTTTCTCTCTTTCTTTCTTTTTTCTTTCTTTCTTTCTTTTATCTTTTCTCCTTCTTTCTTTCTTTCTTTTCCTTTTTTCTTTCTTTCTGTCTTTCTTTCTTTTATTTTCTTTCTTTCTTTCTGTCTTTTTTTCTTTCTTTTTTCTCTCTTTCTTTCTTTCTTCTCTCTTCTTTCTTTCTTTCTTTTTTCTTTCTTCTTTCTTTTTTCTTTCTTTCTTTCATTCTCTCTTTCTTTCTTTCTTCTTTCTTTCTTTCTTTCTTTCTTTTTTCTTTCTTTCTTTCTTTCTTATTCTTCCTTTCTTACTTTCTCTCTTTCTTTCTTTCTTCTTTCTTTCTTTCTTTCTTTTTTTTTTCTTTCTTCTTTCTTTCTTTCTTTCTTTTTCTTTCTTTCTTTCTATTTCCTTCTTTCTTCTTTCTTTTTCTTTCTTTCTTTCTTTTTCCTTTCTTTCTTCTTCTT
>JAVLUU010000615.1:20000-25000 GCA_032206185.1 Columba guinea | reverse complement strand
TCCTACTTCCTTCTTTCTTTCTGTTTTCATTCTTTTTTCTTTCTTTTCTTTCTTTTTTTCTTTTTTCTTTCTTTCTTCTTTCTTTCTTTTCTCTTTCTTCTTTCTTGCTTTCTTTTTCTTTCTTCTTACTTTTTTCTTTCTTTCTTTCTTTTATCTTTCTTTCTTTCTTCTCCTTTCTTTCTTTCTTTCTTATTTCTTTCTTTATTCTTTCTTTTTCTCTTTCTTTCTTTCTTTCTTTTTTCTTTCTTTCTTTCTTTCTTTCTCTCTTCTTTCTTTCTTTCTTTTTTTTTCTTTCTCTCTGTCTTTCTTTCTTTTTCTTTCTTTTTCTTTTTTTGTTTCTTTCTTTCTGTCTTTCTTTCTGTCCTTTTTCCTTTCCTTTTCTTTCTTTCTTTCTTTCTTATTCTTCCTTTCTTACTTTCTCTCTTTCTTTCTTTCTTCTTTCTTTCTTTCTTTCTTTTTTTCTTTTTTCTTTCTTCTTTCTTTCTTTCTTTCTTTTTCTTTCTTTCTTTCTATTTCCTTCTTTCTTCTTTCTTTTTCTTTCTTTCTTTCTTTCTTTTTCCTTTTTTCTTCTTCTTTCTTTCTCTCTTTCTGTCTTTCTTCCTTTCTTTTTCTTTCTTTCTTTCTTTCTTTCTTTCTTTCTTACTTTTTCTCTCTTTCTTTCTTTCTTTTTTTCTTTCCTTCTGTCTTTCTTTTTCTTTCTTTTTCTTTTTTTTTTTCTTTCTTTCTGTCTTTCTTTCTATCTTTTTTCCTTCTTTTTTCCTTCTCTCTCTCTTTCTTTCTTTCTTTCTTCTTTCTTTATTCCTTTCTTTCTTTCTTTCTTTCTTATTTATTTCTTCCTATCTTCTTCTTTCTTTCTTTTTCTTTCTTTCTTCTTTCTTTCTTTTCTCTTTCTTCTTTCTTTATTTCTTTTTTCTTTCTTCTTATTTTTTTCTTTCTTTCTCTCTTTCTTTTTTCTTTCTTCTTTCTTTTTTTTCTTTCTTTCTTCTTTCTTTCTTTTTTCTTTCTTTCTTTCTGTCTTTCTTTATGTTTTTCTTTCTTTCTTTCTTTCTTCTTTCTTTCTTTCTTTCTTCTTTCTTTCTTTCTTTCTTCTTTCTGTTTTTATTTTTCTTTCTTTCTTTCTTTCTTATCTTTCTTTATTTCTTTCTTTCTTTCTCTCTTTCTTTTTCTTTCGTTCTTAAATTCTGTCTTTCTTTCTTTCTTTCTTCTTTCCTTCTTTCTTTCTTTCTGTCTTTCTTTCCTTTTATTTTCTTTGTTTTTTTTCTTTCTTCTCTCTTTCTTTTTTCTTTCATTCTAACTTTCTTCTTTCTTTCTTTCTTTCCTTTTTTTTTTTTCTTTTTTCTTTCTTTATTTCTACTTATTTCTTTCTTTCTTTCTTTCTTCTTTCTTTCTTTCTTTTTTTCTTTCTTTCTTTCTGTCTTTCTTTCTTTTTCTTTCTTTTTATTTTTTTTCTTTCTTTCTTTCTGTATTTCTTTCTTCATTTTTCTTTCTTTCTTTCTTTCTTTTTTTCTTTTTTCTTTCTTTCTTCTTTCTTTCTTTTCTCTTTCTTCTTTCTTGCTTTCTTTTTCTTTCTTCTTACTTTTTTCTTTCTTTCTTTCTTTTATCTTTCTTTCTTTCTTCTCCTTTCTTTCTTTCTTATTTCTTTCTTTATTCTTTCTTTTTCTCTTTCTTTCTTTCTTTTTTCTTTCTTTTTTCTTTCTTTCTTTCTTTCTTTCTTCTTTCTTTCTTTTTTTTTCTTTCTCTCTGTCTTTCTTTCTTTTTCTTTCTTTTTCTTTTTTTGTTTCTTTCTTTCTGTCTTTCTTTCTGTCCTTTTTCCTTTCCTTTTCTTTCTTTCTTTCTTTCTTTCTTCTATATTTCTTTCTTCTTTCTTTCTTTTTTCTTTCTTTGATTCTTTCTTTCTTTCTGTCATTCTTTCTTTTTTCTTTCTTTCTTTTTTCATTTTTCTTTCTTTCTTTCTTTCTTTCTTTCTTTTCTTTTTTTCTTTCTTTCTGTCTTTCTTTCTTTTTTCTTTCTTTCTCTCTTCTCTCTTTCTTTCTTTCTTTCTTATTTCAGTCTTCCTTCTTTCTTTCTTTTATTTTTTCTTTGTTTCTTTCTTTCTTTCTCTCTTTCTTTTTTTCTTTCTTTCTTTCTTTTATCTTTTTTCCTTCTTTCTTTCTTTCTTTTCCTTTTTTCTTTCTTTCTGTCTTTCTTTCTTTTATTTTCTTTCTTTCTTTCTGTCTTTTTTTCTTTCTTTTTTCTTTCTTTCTTTCTTCTTTCTTCTTTCTTTCTTTCTTCTTTCTTCTTTCTTTCTTTCTTTTTTCTTTCTTCTTTCTTTTTTTCTTTCTTTCTTTCGTTCTCTCTTTCTTTCTTTCTTCTTTCTTTCTTTCTTTCTTTCTTTCTTTCTTTCTTTTTTCTTTCTTTCTTTCTTTCTTATTCTTCCTTTCTTACTTTCTCTCTTACTTTCTTTCTTCTTTCTTTCTTTCTTTATTTTTCTTTTTTCTTTCTTCTTTCTTTCTTTCTTTCTTTTTCTTTCTTTCTTTCTATTTCCTTCTTTCTTCTTTCTTTTTCTTTCTTTCTTTCTTTCTTTTTCCTTTTTTCTTCTTCTTTCTTTCTCTTTTCTGTCTTTCTTCCTTTCTTTTTCTTTCTTTCTTTCTTTCTTTCTTTCTTACTTTTTCTCTCTTTCTTTCTTTTTTTCTTTCCTTCTGTCTTTCTTTCTTTTTCTTTCTTTTTCTTTTTTTCTTTCTTCCTTTCTGTCTTTCTTTCTGTCTTTCTTTCCTTCTTTTTTCTTTCTTTTTTCTTTCTTTCTTTCTTTCTACTTCTTTCTTTCTTTCTGTCTTACTTTCTTCTTTCTTTCTTTCTTTCTTTCTTTCTTTCTTATCTATTTCTTCCTATCTTCCTCTTTCTTTCTTTTTCTTTCTTTCTTCTTTCTTTCTTTTCTCTTTCTTCTTTCTTTATTTCTTTTTTCTTTCTTCTTATTTTTTTCTTTCTTTCTTTCTCTCTTTCTTTTTTTCTTTCTTTCTTCTTTCTTTCTTTTTTCTTTCTTTCTTTCTGTCTTTCTTTATGTTTTTCTTTCTTTCTTTCTTCTTTCTTTCTTTCTTTCTTCTTTCTTTCTTTCTTCTTTCTGTTTTTATTTTTCTTTCTTTCTTTCTTTCTTATCTTTCTTTATTTCTTTCTTTCATTCTCTCTTTCTTTTTCTTTCGTTCTTAAATTCTGTCTTTCTTTCTTTCTTTCTTTTTTCCTTCTTTCTTTCTTTCTGTCATTCTTTCTTTTTTCTTTCTTTCTTTCTTTTATCTTTTTTCTTCCTTTCTTTCTTTCTTTTCCTTTTTTCTTTCTTTCTGTCTTTCTTTCTGTCTTTCTTTCTTTATTTTTCTTTCTTTCTCTCTTCTCTCTTTCTTTCTTTCTTTCTTTCTTAGTTCAGTCTTTCTTCCTTCTTTCTTTCTTTTATTTTTTCCTTGTTTCTTTCTTTCTTTCTCTCTTTCTTTCTTTTTTCTTTCTTTCTTTCTTTTATCTTTTTTCCTTCTTTCTTTCTTTCTTTTCCTTTTATCTTTCTTTCTGTCTTTCTTTCTTTTATTTTCTTTCTTTCTTTCTTTCTTATTCTTCCTTTCTTACTTTCTCTCTTTCTTTCTTTCTTCTTTCTTTCTTTCTTTCTTTTTTTCTTTTTTCTTTCTTCTTTCTTTCTTTCTTTCTTTTTCTTTCTTTCTTTCTATTTCCTTCTTTCTTCTTTCTTTTTCTTTCTTTCTTTCTTTTTCCTTTCTTTCTTCTTCTTTCTTTCTCTCTTTCTGTCTTTCTTCCTTTCTTTTTCTTTCTTTCTTTCTTTCTTTCTTTCTTTCTTTCTTACTTTTTCTCTCTTTCTTTCTTTTTTTCTTTCCTTCTGTCTTTCTTTTTCTTTCTTTTTCATTTTTTCTTTCTTCCTTTCTGTCTTTCTTTCTGTCTTTCTATCCTTCTCTTTTCTTTCTTTTTTCTATCTTTCTTTCTTTCTACTTCTTTCTTTCTTTCTGTCTTACTTTCTTCTTTCTTTCCTTCTTCTTTCTTTCTTTTTCTTTTTTCTTTCTTCTTTCTTTCTTTCTTTCTTATTTCTTTTATTCTTCTTTCTTTTTTTTTCTTCCTTTCATTCTTTTTTCTTTCTTTCTTCTCCTTTCTTTCTTTCTTTCTTATTTCTTTCTTTATTCTTTCTTTTTCTCTTTCTTTCTTTCTTTCTTTTTTCTTTCTTTCTTTCTTTCTCTCTTCTTTCTTTCTTTCTTTTTTTTTCTTTCTTTCTTTCTTTCTTTCTTTTTCTTTCTTTTTCTTTTTTTGTTTCTTTCTTTCTGTCCTTTTTCCTTTCCTTTTCTTTCTTTCTTTCTTTCTTTCTTCTATATTTCTTTCTTCTTTCTTTCTTTTTTCTTTCTTTGATTCTTTCTTTCTTTCTGCCCTTCTTTTTTTTTTCTTTCTTTCTTTCTTTTATCTTTTTCCTTTCTTTCTTTCTTTCTTTCTTTTCCTTTTTTCTTTCTTTCTGTCTTTCTTTCTGTCTTTCTTTTTTCTTTCTTTCTCTCTTCTTTCTTTCTTTCTTTCTTTCTTATTTCAGTCTTTCTTCCTTCTTTCTTTCTTTTATTTTTTCTTTGTTTCTTTCTTTCTTTCTCTCTTTCTTTCTTTTTTCTTTCTTTCTTTCTTTTATCTTTTCTCCTTCTTTCTTTCTTTCTTTTCCTTTTTTCTTTCTTTCTGTCTTTCTTTCTTTTATTTTCTTTCTTTCTTTCTGTCTTTTTTTCTTTCTTTTTTCTCTCTTTCTTTCTTTCTTCTCTCTTCTTTCTTTCTTTCTTTTTTCTTTCTTCTTTCTTTTTTCTTTCTTTCTTTCGTTCTCTCTTTCTTTCTTTCTTCTTTCTTTCTTTCTTTCTTTCTTTTTTCTTTCTTTCTTTCTTTCTTATTCTTCCTTTCTTACTTTCTCTCTTTCTTTCTTTCTTCTTTCTTTCTTTCTTTCTTTTTTTTTTCTTTCTTCTTTCTTTCTTTCTTTCTTTTTCTTTCTTTCTTTCTATTTCCTTCTTTCTTCTTTC
>JAVLUU010000615.1:5000-15000 GCA_032206185.1 Columba guinea | reverse complement strand
TTTTTTCTTTCTTTCTTTCTTTCTACTTCTTTCTTTCTTTCTGTCTTACTTTCTTCTTTCTTTCTTTCTTCCTTTCTTTCTTTCTTATCTATTTCTTCCTATCTTCCTCTTTCTTTCTTTTTCTTTCTTTCTTCTTTCTTTCTTTTCTCTTTCTTCTTTCTTTATTTCTTTTTTCTTTCTTCTTATTTTTTTCTTTCTTTCTTTCTCTCTTTCTTTTTTTCTTTCTTTCTTCTTTCTTTCTTTTTTCTTTCTTTCTTTCTGTCTTTCTTTATGTTTTTCTTTCTTTCTTTCTTCTTTCTTTCTTTCTTTCTTCTTTCTTTCTTTCTTTCTTTTTCGTTTCTTTCTTTCTTTCTTTCTTTCTTTCTTTCTTTCTTTCTTTCTTTCTTTCTTTCTTTTTCTTTCTCTTTCTTTTTCCTTTCCTTCTTTCTTTCTTTCTTCTTTCTTTCTTTCTTTCTTCTTTCTTTCTTTCTTTTTTCTTTCTTTCTTTCTTTATTTCTTCTTTCCTTCTTTCTTTCTTTCTTTCTTCCTTTTTTCTTTTTCTTTCTTTCTTTCTTTATTTCTTTTTCTTTCTTTATTTATTTCTTTTTCTTTCTTTCTTTCCTTCTTTCTTTTTCTTTCTTTCTTTTTTCTTTCTTTCTTTCTTTCTTTCTTACTTTCTTCTTTCTTTTTTCTTTTTCTTTCTTTCTTCCTTTCTTTTTGCTTTCTTTCTTTATTCTTTCTTTCTTTCTTTCTTTTTTCTTTCTTTCTTCTTTCTTTTTTCTTCTTCCTTTCTTCCTTTCTTTCTTTCTTTCTCTCTTTTCTCTTTCTTCTTTTTTCTTTTTTCTTTCTTCTTCCTTTTTTTTCTTTCTTTTTTTCTTTCTTTCTTTCTTATTTCTTTCACTCTTCCTTCCATTCTTTCTTTCTGTCTTTCTTTCTTCTTTATTTTTTCTTTCTTTCTTTCTACATTCTTTCTTCCTTTCTTTCTTCTTTCTTTCTTCCTTTCTTTCTTTCTTTTTCTTTCTTTATTTCTTTCTTTCTTTTTTCTTTCATTCTTTCTTTCTTCTTTCTTTCTTTTTCTTTCTTTCTTCCTTTCTTTTTGCTTTCTTTCTTTTTTCTTTCTTTCTTTCTCTCTTTCTTTTTTTTCTTTCTTCTTTCTTTTTTCTTCTTTCTTTCTTTCTTTGTTCTTTCTTTCTCTCTTTTCTCTTTCTTATTTCTTTCTTTCTTCTTTCTTATTTTTTTCTTTCTTTGTTCTTTCTTTCTTTCTTCTTTCTTTCTCTCTTTTCTCTTTCTTCTTTCTTTCTTTTTTCTTTCTTCTTCCTTTTTTTCTTTCTTTCTTTCTTTCTTATTTCTTTTTTTCTTTCTTTCTTTTTTCTTACTTTTTTCTTTCTTTCTTTCTTTCTTTCCTACTTCCTTCTTTCTTTCTGTTTTCATTCTTTTTTCTTTCTTTTCTTTCTTTTTTTCTTTTTTCTTTCTTTCTTCTTTCTTTCTTTTCTCTTTCTTCTTTCTTGCTTTCTTTTTCTTTCTTCTTACTTTTTTCTTTCTTTCTTTCTTTTATCTTTCTTTCTTTCTTCTCCTTTCTTTCTTTCTTTCTTATTTCTTTCTTTATTCTTTCTTTTTCTCTTTCTTTCTTTCTTTCTTTTTTCTTTCTTTCTTTCTTTCTTTCTCTCTTCTTTCTTTCTTTCTTTTTTTTTCTTTCTCTCTGTCTTTCTTTCTTTTTCTTTCTTTTTCTTTTTTTGTTTCTTTCTTTCTGTCTTTCTTTCTGTCCTTTTTCCTTTCCTTTTCTTTCTTTCTTTCTTTCTTATTCTTCCTTTCTTACTTTCTCTCTTTCTTTCTTTCTTCTTTCTTTCTTTCTTTCTTTTTTTCTTTTTTCTTTCTTCTTTCTTTCTTTCTTTCTTTTTCTTTCTTTCTTTCTATTTCCTTCTTTCTTCTTTCTTTTTCTTTCTTTCTTTCTTTCTTTTTCCTTTTTTCTTCTTCTTTCTTTCTCTCTTTCTGTCTTTCTTCCTTTCTTTTTCTTTCTTTCTTTCTTTCTTTCTTTCTTTCTTACTTTTTCTCTCTTTCTTTCTTTCTTTTTTTCTTTCCTTCTGTCTTTCTTTTTCTTTCTTTTTCTTTTTTTTTTTCTTTCTTTCTGTCTTTCTTTCTATCTTTTTTCCTTCTTTTTTCCTTCTCTCTCTCTTTCTTTCTTTCTTTCTTCTTTCTTTATTCCTTTCTTTCTTTCTTTCTTTCTTTCTTATTTATTTCTTCCTATCTTCTTCTTTCTTTCTTTTTCTTTCTTTCTTCTTTCTTTCTTTTCTCATTCTTCTTTCTTTATTTCTTTTTTCTTTCTTCTTATTTTTTTCTTTCTTTCTCTCTTTCTTTTTTCTTTCTTCTTTCTTTTTTTTCTTTCTTTCTTCTTTCTTTCTTTTTTCTTTCTTTCTTTCTGTCTTTCTTTATGTTTTTCTTTCTTTCTTTCTTTCTTCTTTCTTTCTTTCTTCTTTCTTTCTTTCTTTCTTCTTTCTGTTTTTATTTTTCTTTCTTTCTTTCTTTCTTATCTTTCTTTATTTCTTTCTTTCTTTCTCTCTTTCTTTTTCTTTCGTTCTTAAATTCTGTCTTTCTTTCTTTCTTTCTTCTTTCCTTCTTTCTTTCTTTCTGTCTTTCTTTCTTTTTATTTCCTTTGTTTTTTTTCTTTCTTCTCTCTTTCTTTTTTCTTTCATTCTAACTTTCTTCTTTCTTTCTTTCTTTCCTTTTTTTTTTTTCTTTTTTCTTTCTTTATTTCTACTTATTTCTTTCTTTCTTTCTTTCTTCTTTCTTTCTTTCTTTTTTTCTTTCTTTCTTTCTGTCTTTCTTTCTTTTTCTTTCTTTTTATTTTTTTTCTTTCTTTCTTTCTGTATTTCTTTCTTCATTTTTCTTTCTTTCTTTCTTTCTTTTTTTCTTTTTTCTTTCTTTCTTCTTTCTTTCTTTTCTCTTTCTTCTTTCTTGCTTTCTTTTTCTTTCTTCTTACTTTTTTTCTTTCTTTCTTTCTTTTATCTTTCTTTCTTTCTTCTCCTTTCTTTCTTTCTTATTTCTTTCTTTATTCTTTCTTTTTCTCTTTCTTTCTTTCTTTCTTTTTTCTTTCTTTTTTCTTTCTTTCTTTCTTTCTTTCTTCTTTCTTTCTTTTTTTTTCTTTCTCTCTGTCTTTCTTTCTTTTTCTTTCTTTTTCTTTTTTTGTTTCTTTCTTTCTGTCTTTCTTTCTGTCCTTTTTCCTTTCCTTTTCTTTCTTTCTTTCTTTCTTTCTTCTATATTTCTTTCTTCTTTCTTTCTTTTTTCTTTCTTCTTTCTTTCTTTTTTCTTTCTTTGATTCTTTCTTTCTTTCTGTCATTCTTTCTTTTTTCTTTCTTTCTTTCTTTTATCATTTTTCTTTCTTTCTTTCTTTCTTTCTTTCTTTTCTTTTTTTCTTTCTTTCTGTCTTTCTTTCTTTTTTCTTTCTTTCTCTCTTCTCTCTTTCTTTCTTTCTTTCTTATTTCAGTCTTCCTTCTTTCTTTCTTTTATTTTTTCTTTGTTTCTTTCTTTCTTTCTCTCTTTCTTTTTTTCTTTCTTTCTTTCTTTTATCTTTTTTCCTTCTTTCTTTCTTTCTTTTCCTTTTTTCTTTATTTCTGTCTTTCTTTCTTTTATTTTCTTTCTTTCTTTCTGTCTTTTTTTCTTTCTTTCTTTCTTCTTTCTTCTTTCTTTCTTTCTTCTTTCTTCTTTCTTTCTTTCTTTTTTCTTTCTTCTTTCTTTTTTTCTTTCTTTCTTTCGTTCTCTCTTTCTTTCTTTCTTCTTTCTTTCTTTCTTTCTTTCTTTCTTTCTTTCTTTCTTTTTTCTTTCTTTCTTTCTTTCTTATTCTTCCTTTCTTACTTTCTCTCTTACTTTCTTTCTTCTTTCTTTCTTTCTTTATTTTTCTTTTTTCTTTCTTCTTTCTTTCTTTCTTTCTTTTTCTTTCTTTCTTTCTATTTCCTTCTTTCTTCTTTCTTTTTCTTTCTTTCTTTCTTTCTTTTTCCTTTTTTCTTCTTCTTTCTTTCTCTTTTCTGTCTTTCTTCCTTTCTTTTTCTTTCTTTCTTTCTTTCTTTCTTTCTTACTTTTTCTCTCTTTCTTTCTTTTTTTCTTTCCTTCTGTCTTTCTTTCTTTTTCTTTCTTTTTCTTTTTTTCTTTCTTCCTTTCTGTCTTTCTTTCTGTCTTTCTTTCCTTCTTTTTTCTTTCTTTTTTCTTTCTTTCTTTCTTTCTACTTCTTTCTTTCTTTCTGTCTTACTTTCTTCTTTCTTTCTTTCTTTCTTTCTTTCTTTCTTATCTATTTCTTCCTATCTTCCTCTTTCTTTCTTTTTCTTTCTTTCTTCTTTCTTTCTTTTCTCTTTCTTCTTTCTTTATTTCTTTTTTCTTTCTTCTTATTTTTTTCTTTCTTTCTTTCTCTCTTTCTTTTTTCTTTCTTTCTTCTTTCTTTCTTTTTTCTTTCTTTCTTTCTGTCTTTCTTTATGTTTTTCTTTCTTTCTTTCTTCTTTCTTTCTTTCTTTCTTCTTTCTTTCTTTCTTCTTTCTGTTTTTATTTTTCTTTCTTTCTTTCTTTCTTATCTTTCTTTATTTCTTTCTTTCATTCTCTCTTTCTTTTTCTTTCGTTCTTAAATTCTGTCTTTCTTTCTTTCTTTCTTTTTTCCTTCTTTCTTTCTTTCTGTCATTCTTTCTTTTTTCTTTCTTTCTTTCTTTTATCTTTTTTCTTCCTTTCTTTCTTTCTTTTCCTTTTTTCTTTCTTTCTGTCTTTCTTTCTGTCTTTCTTTCTTTATTTTTCTTTCTTTCTCTCTTCTCTCTTTCTTTCTTTCTTTCTTTCTTAGTTCAGTCTTTCTTCCTTCTTTCTTTCTTTTATTTTTTCCTTGTTTCTTTCTTTCTTTCTCTCTTTCTTTCTTTTTTCTTTCTTTCTTTCTTTTATCTTTTTTCCTTCTTTCTTTCTTTCTTTTCCTTTTATCTTTCTTTCTGTCTTTCTTTCTTTTATTTTCTTTCTTTCTTTCTTTCTTATTCTTCCTTTCTTACTTTCTCTCTTTCTTTCTTTCTTCTTTCTTTCTTTCTTTCTTTTTTTCTTTTTTCTTTCTTCTTTCTTTCTTTCTTTCTTTCTATTTCTTTCTTTCTTTCTATTTCCTTCTTTCTTCTTTCTTTTTCTTTCTTTCTTTCTTTTTCCTTTCTTTCTTCTTCTTTCTTTCTCTCTTTCTGTCTTTCTTCCTTTCTTTTTCTTTCTTTCTTTCTTTCTTTCTTTCTTTCTTTCTTTCTTACTTTTTCTCTCTTTCTTTCTTTCTTTTTTTCTTTCCTTCTGTCTTTCTTTCTTTTTCTTTCTTTTTCATTTTTTCTTTCTTCCTTTCTGTCTTTCTTTCTGTCTTTCTTTCCTTCTCTTTTCTTTCTTTTTTCTATCTTTCTTTCTTTCTACTTCTTTCTTTCTTTCTGTCTTACTTTCTTCTTTCTTTCCTTCTTCTTTCTTTCTTTTTCTTTTTTCTTTCTTCTTTCTTTCTTTCTTTCTTATTTCTTTTATTCTTCTTTCTTTTTTTTTCTTCCTTTCATTCTTTTTTCTTTCTTTCTTCTCCTTTCTTTCTTTCTTTCTTATTTCTTTCTTTATTCTTTCTTTTTCTCTTTCTTTCTTTCTTTCTTTTTTCTTTCTTTCTTTCTTTCTCTCTTCTTTCTTTCTTTCTTTTTTTTTCTTTCTTTCTTTCTTTCTTTCTTTTTCTTTCTTTTTCTTTTTTTGTTTCTTTCTTTCTGTCCTTTTTCCTTTCCTTTTCTTTCTTTCTTTCTTTCTTTCTTCTATATTTCTTTCTTCTTTCTTTCTTTTTTCTTTCTTTGATTCTTTCTTTCTTTCTGCCCTTCTTTTTTTTTTTCTTTCTTTCTTTCTTTTATCTTTTTCCTTTCTTTCTTTCTTTCTTTCTTTTCCTTTTTTCTTTCTTTCTGTCTTTCTTTCTGTCTTTCTTTTTTTTTCTTTCTCTCTTCTTTCTTTCTTTCTTTCTTTCTTATTTCAGTCTTTCTTCCTTCTTTCTTTCTTTTATTTTTTCTTTGTTTCTTTCTTTCTTTCTCTCTTTCTTTCTTTTTTCTTTCTTTCTTTCTTTTATCTTTTCTCCTTCTTTCTTTCTTTCTTTTCCTTTTTTCTTTCTTTCTGTCTTTCTTTCTTTTATTTTCTTTCTTTCTTTCTGTCTTTTTTTCTTTCTTTTTTCTCTCTTTCTTTCTTTCTTCTCTCTTCTTTCTTTCTTTTTTCTTTCTTCTTTCTTTTTTCTTTCTTTCTTTCGTTCTCTCTTTCTTTCTTTCTTCTTTCTTTCTTTCTTTCTTTCTTTCTTTTTTCTTTCTTTCTTTCTTTCTTATTCTTCCTTTCTTACTTTCTCTCTTTCTTTCTTTCTTCTTTCTTTCTTTCTTTCTTTTTTTTTCTTTCTTCTTTCTTTCTTTCTTTCTTTTTCTTTCTTTCTTTCTATTTCCTTCTTTCTTCTTTCTTTTTCTTTCTTTCTTTCTTTTTCCTTTCTTTCTTCTTCTTTCTTTCTCTCTTTCTGTCTTTCTTCCTTTCTTTTTCTTTCTTTCTTTCTTTCTTACTTTTTCTCTCTTTCTTTCTTTCTTTTTTCTTTCCTTCTGTCTTTCTTTCTTTTTCTTTCTTTTTCTTTTTTTCTTTCTTCCTTTCTGTCTTTCTTTCTGTCTTTCTTTCTGTCTTTCTTTCCTTCTTTTTTCTTTCTTTTTTCTTTCTTTCTTTCTTTCTACTTCTTTCTTTCTTTCTGTCTTACTTTCTTCTTTCTTTCCTTCTTTCTTCTTTCTTTCTTTTTTCTTTTTTCTTTCTTCTTTCTTTCTTTCTTTCTTATTTCTTTTATTCTTCTTTCTTTTTTTTTCTTCCTTTCATTCTTTTTTCTTTCTTTCTTCTTCTTTCTTTCTCTCTTTCTGTCTTTCTTCCTTTCTTTTTCTTTCTTTTTCTTTCTTTTTCTTTTCTTCTTTCTTTCTTTCTGTCTTTCTTTCTATCTTTTTTCCTTCTTTTTTCCTTCTCTCTCTCTTTCTTTCTTTCTTTCTTCTTTCTTTATTCCTTTCTTTCTTTCTTTCTTTCTTTCTTATTTATTTCTTCCTATCTTCTTCTTTCTTTCTTTTTCTTTCTTTCTTCTTTCTTTCTTTTCTCTTTCTTCTTTCTTTTCTTTTTTCTTTCTTCTTATTTTTTTCTTTCTTTCTTTCTCTCTTTCTTTTTTCTTTCTTCTTTCTTTTTTTCTTTCTTTCTTCTTTCTTTCTTTTTTCTTTCTTTCTTTCTGTCTTTCTTTATGTTTTTCTTTCTTTCTTTCTTTCTTTCTTCTTTCTTTCTTTCTTTCTTCTTTCTTTCTTTCTTCTTTCTGTTTTTATTTTTCTTACTTTCTTTCTTTCTTATCTTTCTTTATTTCTTTCTTTCTTTCTCTCTTTCTTTTTCTTTCGTTATTAAATTCTGTCTTTCTTTCTTTCTTCTTTCTTTCTTTCTTTCTTTCTTTCTGTCTTTCTTTTTATTTTCTTTGTTTCTTTCTTTCTTCTTTCTTTCTTTTTTCTTTCATTCTAACTTTCTTCTTTCTTTCTTTCTTTCCTTATTTTTTTTTCTTTTTTCTTTCTTTCTTTATTTCTACTTCTTTCTTTCTTTCTTTCTTTCTTCTTTCTTTCTTTCTTTTTTCTTTCTTTCTTTCTTTCTTTCTTTTTCTTTATTTTTATTTTTTTTTCTTTCTTTCTTTCTGTCTTTCTTCATTTTTCTTTCTTTCTTTCTTTCTTTTTTTCTTCATTCTTTCTTTCTTCTTTCTTTCTTTTTCTCTCTTTCTTTCTTTTTTCTTTCTTTCTTTCTTTCTTTCTTTCTTTCTTTCCTTTTCTTCCTTTCTATTTTATTTTCTTTCTTTCTTTCTTTCTTTTATCTTTCTTTCTTTCTTTTTTCTTTCTTTCTTTCTTTCTTTCTTTCTTTCTCACTTTTTCTTTCTTTCTTACTGTCTTCTTTCTTTATTTCTTTTTCTTTCTTTCTTTCTTTCTAATTTCTTTCTTTGTTCTTTCTTTTTTTTTCTTTCTTTCTTTCTTTCTTTTTTCTTTCTGTCTTTCTTTCTTCTTTCTTTCTCTCTTTCTGTCTTTCTTTCTTTCTTTTTTCTTTCTTTCTTTCCTTCTTCTTCTTTCTTTCTTTCTTTCTGTCTTTCTTTCTTTCTTTCTTTTTATCTTTTTTCTTTCTTTCTTTCTGTCTTTCTTTCTTTCTTTCTTTCTTTTTTCTTTTTTCTTTCTTCTTTCTTTCCTTCTTTCTTTCTTTCTTTCTTTTTCTTTCTTTCTTTCTTCTATCATTCTTTTTTCTTTATTTCTTTATTTATTTCATTTTTCTTTCTTTTTCTTCTTCTTTATTCTCTCTTTCTGTCTTTCTTTCTTTCTTTTTCTTTCTTTCTTTCTTTATTTCTTTCTTTCTTCTTTCTTTGTTTTTTCTTTCTTTCTTTCTTTCTTTCTTTCTTTCTTTTTCTTTCTTTTTCTTTTCTTCTTTCTTTCTTTCTGTCTTTCTTCCTGTATTCTTTCCTTCCTTTTTTTTCTTTTTTCTTTCTTTCTTTCTGTCTTTATTTCTTCTTTCTTTCTTTCTTTCTTTCTTTCTGTCTTTCTTTCTTTCTTTTTCTTTCTTTTTCTTCTTTCTTTCTTTCTTTCTTTCTGTCTTTTTTCCTTCTTTTTTCTTTCTCTCTTTCTTCTTTCTTCCTTTCTTTCTTCTTTGTTTTTTCTCTCTTTCTTTCCTTCTTTCTTCTTTCTTTTATTCCTTCTTTGTTTCTTTCTTTCTTTCTGTCTTTCTTTCTTTCTTTCTTTCTGTCTTCTTTCTTTCTTTCTGTCTTTCTTTCTATTTTCTTTGTTTCTTTCTTGCTTCTTTCTTTCTTTTTTCTTTATTTCTTTCTTTGTTTCTTTCTTGCTTCTTTCTTTCTTTTTTCTTTCTTTCTTTCTTTCTTCTTCTTTCTTTAATTCTTTTTTTCTGTCTTTCTTTCTTTTTTCTTTCTTCTTTTGTTCTTTCATTCTTTCTTTCTTTCTTTCTTTTTCTTTCTTTCTTTCTTATTTCTTTCTTTCTTTCTTCTTCTTTCTTTCTTTCTATCTGTCTTTCTTTCTTCATTTTTCTTTCTTTTTTTCTTTCTTTCTTTCTTTCTTTCTTTCTTTCTTTCTTTCTTTCTTTCTTTCTGTGTTTTTTTCCTTCTTCTTTCTTTCTTTTTTTCTTTCTTTCTTTCTTTCTTTCTTTCTTTCTTTCTTTCTTTCTGTGTTTTTTTCCTTCTTTTTTCTTTCTCTCTTTCTTTCTTTCTTCTTTCTTTCTTTCTTTCTTTCTTTCTTTCTTTCTTTTATTCTTTCTTAGTTTCTTTCTTTCTTTCTGTCTTTCTTTTTATTTTCGTTTTTCTCTCTTTCTTTCTTATTTCTTTCTTTCTTTCTTCCTTCCTTTCTTTCTTTTTTCTCTCTTTCTGTCTTACTTTCTTTTTATTTTTTCTTTATTTCTTTCTGTCTTTCTTTGTGTCTTTCTGTCTTTCTTTCTTTCTTTTTCTTTTTTTTTTCTTTCTTTCTTTCTTTTTTCTTTTTTCTTTCTAAATCTTTTTTTCTTTCTTTCTTTCTCTCTCTCTTTCTTTCTTTCTTTCTTTACTTTTTCTTTCTTTCTTTTTCTTTCTTTCTTTTTTCTTTCTTTATTTCTTTCTTTCTGTCTTTCTTTCTTTTTCTTTCTTTCTTTCTTTCTTTCTTTCTTTCTTATTTCTTTCTTTCTTCTTTCTTTCTTTCTTTTTTTTTCTTTCTTTCTGTCTTTCTTTCTTTCTTTTTCTTTCTTTTTCTTTTCTTCTTTCTTTCTTTCTGTCTTCATTTCTTCTTTCTTTTTTCTTTTTTTCTTTTTTCTTTCTTTCTATCTACTTCTTTCTTACTTTCTGTCTTTCTTTCTTACTTTCTTTCTTTCTTTCTTTCTCTCTTTCTTTCTTTCTTTTTCTTTCTTTTTCTTTTCTTCTTTCTTTCTTTCTTTCTCTCTTTTTTTCCTTCTTTTTTCTTTCTCTATTTCTTTCTTTCTTCCTTTCTTTCTTTCTTCTTTCTTTCTTTTTTTCTCTCTTTCTTTCCTTCTTTCT
>JAVLUU010000614.1:215000-217500 GCA_032206185.1 Columba guinea | reverse complement strand
TTCTTTCTTTCTTTCCTACGTTCTTTCTTTTTTTCTTTTTTCTTTCTTTCTTTCTTTCTTTCTTTCTTTCTTCTTTTTTTTCTTTCTTTCTTTTTAATTTCTTTCTTTCTTTCTTTCTATCTTCGTTTCTTTCTTTCTTTCTTTCTTTCTTTCTTTCTTTTAATTTCTTTCTTTCCTACGTTCTTTCTTTCTTTCTTTTTTCTTTTTCTTTATTTCTTTCTTTCTTTCTTTCTTTTTTCTTTCTTTCTTTTTTCTTTCTTTCTTTCTTTCTCTCTTTCTTTCTTTCTTTCTTTCTTTCTTTCTTTTTAATTTCTTTCTTTCTTTCTTTCTTTCCTACGTTCTTTCTTTCTTTCTTTTTTCTTTCTTTCATTCTTTCTTTCTTTCTTTTTTCTTTCTTACTTTCTTTCTTTTTTCTTTCTTTCTTTCTTTATTTTAATTTCTTTCTTTTTCTTTCTTTCTTTCTTTTTTCTTTCTTTCTTTCTTTCTTTCATTTTCTTTCTTTCTTTCTTTCTTTTTAATTTCTTTCTTTCTTTCTCTCTTTCTTTCTTTCTTTCTTTCTTTCTTTCCCACGTTCTTTCTTTCTTTCTTTCTTCTTTCTTTTTTCTTTCTTTCTTTCTTTCTTTCTTTCTTTCTTTCTTTCTTTCTTTCTTTTTTCTTTCTTTCTTTCTTTCCTACGTTCTTTCTTTCTTTCTTTCTTCTTTCTTTCTTGCTTTCCTTCTTTCTTTTTTTCTTTCTTTCTTTCTTTTTTCTTTCTTTCTTTCTTTCTTTCTTTTTAATTTCTTTCTTTCTTTCTTTCTTTCCTATGTTCTTTGTTTCTTTCTTCTTTCTTTCTTTCTTTTTTTCTTTCTTTATAATTTCTTTCTTTCCTACGTTCTTTTTTTCTTTCTTTCTTTCTTACGTTCTTTCTTTCTTTCTTTTTTCTTTCTTTCTTTTTAATTTCTTTCTTTCTTTTTTCTTTCTTTCTTTCTTTCTTTCTTTCTTTCTTTCTTTCTTTCTTTTTAATTTCTTTCTTTCTTTCTTTCTTTCCTACGTTCTTCCTTTCTTTCTTTTTTCTTTCTTTCTTTCTTTCTTTCTTTCTTTCTTTCTTTCATTCTTTCTTTCTTTTTTCTTTCTTTCTTTCTTTCTTTCTTTTTTCTTTCTTTCTTTCTTTCTTTATTTTAATTTCTTTCTTTCTTTTTTCTTTCTTTCTTTCTTTCTTTCCTACGTTCTTTCTTTCTTTCTTTCTTCTTTCTTTCTTTCTTTCCTTCTTTTTAATTTCTTTCTTTCTTTCTTTCCTACGTTCTTTCTTTCTTTCTTTTTTCTTTCTTTCTTTCTTTCTTTCTTTCTTTCCTACGTTCTTTCTTTCTTTCTTTCTTCTTTCTTTCTTTCTTTCTTTCTTTCTTTCTTTCTTTCTTTTTTCTTTCTATTCTTTCCTACGTTCTTTCTTTCTTTCTTTCTTCTTTTTTTTTCTTTCTTTATTTTTAATTTCTTTCTTTCTTTCTTTCTTTCTTTCTTTCTTTCTTCCTTTCTTTCTTTCTTTCTTTTTAATTTCTTTCTTTCCTACGTTCTTTCTTTCTTTCTTTCTTTCTCTTTCTTTCTTTCTTTCTTTCTTTCTTTCTTTCTTTCTTTCTTTCTTTTTTCTTTCTTTCTTTTTTCTTTCTTTCTTTCTTTCTTTCTTTCTTTCTTTCTTTCTTTCTTTCTTTCTTTCTTTTTAATTTCTTTCTTTCTTTCTTTCTTTCCTACGTTCTTTCTTTCTTTTATTTTCTTTCTTTCTTTCTTTCTTTCTTTCTTTCTTTTATTTTCTTTCTTTCTTTCTTTCTTTTTTCTTTCTTTTATTTTCTTTCTATCTTTCTTTCTTTCTTTCTATCTTTCTTTTTTCTTTCTTTCTTTCCTACGTTCTTTCTTTCTTTCCTTCTTTCTTTCATTTTCTTTCTTTCTTTCCTTTTAATTTCTTTCTTTCTTTCTTTCTTTCTTTCTTTCTTTCTTTCTTTCTTTCCCACGTTCTTTCTTTCTTTCTTTCTTCTTTCTTTTTTCTTTCTTTCTTTCTTTCATTTTCTTTCTTTCTTTCTTTTTAATTTCTTTCTTTCTTTCTTTCTTTCTTTCTTTCTTTCTTTCTATCTTTCTTTCTTTCTTTCTTTCCCACGTTCTTTCTTTCTTTCTTTTTCTTTTTTCTTTCTTTCTTTTTTCTTTCTTTCTTTTTTCTTCCTTTCTTTCCTACGTTCTTTCTTTCTTTCTTCTTATTTCTTTCTTTCTTTCTTTTTAATTTCTTTCTTTCTTTCTTTCTTTTTAATTTCTTTCTTTCCTACTTTCTTTCTTTCTTTCTTTTTTCTTTCTTTCTTTCTTTTTTCTTTCTTTCTTTTTAATTTCTTTCTTTCTTTCTTTCTTTCTTTCTTTCTTTCTTTCTTTCTTTCTTTCTTTTTTCTTTCTTTTTTCTTTCTTTCTTTCTTTCTTTCTTTCTTTCTTTCTTTTTTCTTTCTTTCTTTCTTTCTTTCTTTCTTTCTTTTTAATTTCTTTCTTTCTT
>JAVLUU010000614.1:175000-180000 GCA_032206185.1 Columba guinea | reverse complement strand
CTTTCTTTCTTTCTTTTTTTCTTTCTTTTTAATTTCTTTCTTTCCTACGTTCTTCTTTCTTTCTTTCTTACGTTCTTTCTTTCTTTCTTTTTTCTTTCTTTCTTTCTTTTTAATTTCTTTCTTTCTTTCTTTCTTTCTTTCCTACGTTCTTTCTTTCATTTTTCTTTCTTTCTTTCTTTCTTTCTTTCTTTCTTTCTTTCTTTCTTTCCTACGTTCTTTCTTTCTTATTTCTTTCTTTCTTTCTTTCTTTCTTTTTTCTTTCTTTCTTTCCTACGTTCTTTCTTTCTTTCCTTCTTTCTTTTTTCTTTCTTTCTTCTTTTTTCTTTCTTTCTTTCTTTTTAATTTCTTTCTTTCTTTCTTTCCTACGATCTTTCTTTCTTTATTTTTTTCTTTCTTTCTTTCTTTCTTTCTTTCTTTCTTTCTTTTTTCTTTCTTTCTTTCTTTTTTCTTTCTTTCTTTCTTTCTTTATTTTAATTTCTTTCTTTCTTTTTTCTTTCTTTCTTTTCTTCTTTCTTTTTCTTTCTTTCTTTCTTTATTTCTTTTTAATTTCTTTCTTTCTTTTTTCTTTCTTTCTTTTTAATTTCTTTCTTTCTTTCTTTCTTTTTATCTTTCTTTCTTTCTTTCTTTCTTTCCCACGTTCTTTCTTTCTTTCTTTCTTCTTTCTTACGTTCTTTCTTTCTTTCTTACGTTCTTTCTTTCTTTGTTTTTCTTTCTTTCTTTCTTTTTAATTTCTTTCTTTCTTTTTTCTTTCTTTCTTTCTTTCTTTCTTTCTTTCTTTCTTTCTTTCTTTCTTTCTTTTTTCTTTCTTTCTTTTCCTACCTTTCTTTTTTTCTTTCTTTCTTTTTAATTTCTTAGTTTCTTTCTTTCTTTCCTACGTTCTTTCTTTCTTTTATTTTCTTTCTTTCTTTCTTTCTTTCTTTCTTTTTTCTTTCTTTTATTTTCTTTCTTTCTTTCTTTCTTTTTTCTTTCTTTCTTTCCTACGTTCTTTCTTTCTTTCTTTTTTTCTTTCTTTCTTTTTAATTTCTTACTTTCTTTCTTTCTTTCCTACGTTCTTTCTTTCTTTTATTTTCTTTCTTTCTTTCTTTCTTTCTTTCTTCTTTCTTTCTTTCTAACTTTCTTTCTTTCTTTTTTCTTTCTTTCTTTCCTACGTTCTTTCTTTCTTTCTTTTTTTCTTTCTTTCTTTTTAATTTCTTACTTTCTTTCTTTCTTTCCTACGTTCTTTCTTTCTTTTATTTTCTTTCTTTCTTTCTTTCTTTCTTTTTTCTTTCTTTTATTTTCTTTCTTTCTTTCTTTCTTTTTTCTTTCTTTTATTTTCTTTCTTTCTTTCTTTCTTTCTTTCTTTCTATCTTTCTTTCTTTCTTTCTTTCCTACGTTCTTTCTTTCTTTCTTTTTTCTTTCTTTCTTTCTTTTTTGTTTCTTTCTTTCTTTCTTTCTTTCTTTCTTTCTTTCTGTTTTCTTTCTTTCTTTCTTTCTTTTTAATTTCTTTCTTTCTTTCTTTCTTTCTTTCCTACGTTATTTCTTTCTTTTATTTTCTTTCTTTCTTTCTTTCTTTTTTCTTTCTTTTATTTTCTTTCTTTCTTCCTTTCTTTCTTTTTTCTTTCTTTTATTTTCTTTCTTTCTTTCTTTCTTTCTTTCTTTCTTTCTATCTTTTTTCTTTCTTTCTTTCTTTCTTTCTTTCTTTTTTCTTTCTTTCTTTCTTTCTCTCTTTCTTTCCTACGTTTTTTCTTTCTTCTTTCTTTCTTTCTTTCTTTCTTTCTTTCTTTCTTTCTTTCTTTTTAATTTCTTTCTTTCTTTCTTTCTTTCCTACGTTCTTTCTTTCTTTCTTTCTTCTTTCTTTCTTTCTTTCTTTTTTCTTTCTTTCTTTCTTTCTTTCTTTCTTTTTTCTTTCTTTCTTTCTTTCTCTCTTTCTTTCCTACGTTTTTTCTTTCTTCTTTCTTTCTTTCTTTCTTTCTTTCTTTCTTTCTTTCTTTTTAATTTCTTTCTTTCTTTCTTTCTTTCCTACGTTCTTTCTTTCTTTCTTTCTTCTTTCTTTCTTTCTTTCTCTCTTTCTTTCCTACGTTTTTTCTTTCTTTTTTCTTTCTTTCTTCCTTTCTTTCTTTCTTTCTTTCTTTCTTCCTTTCTTTCTTTCTTTTTAATTTCTTTCTTTCTTTCTTTCTTTTTTCTTTCTTTCTTTCTTTCTTTCTTTCTTTTTAATTTCTTTCTTTCTTTCTTTCCTACGTTCTTTCTCTCTTTCTTTCTTTCTTTTTTCTTTCTTTCTTTCTTTCTTTCTTTTTAATTTCTTTCTTTCCTACGTTCTTTTTTTCTTTCTTTCTTTCTTACGTTCTTTCTTTCTTTCTTTCTTTTTTCTTTCTTTCTTTCTTTTTTCTTTCTTTCTTTCTTTCTTTTTTCTTTCTTTCTTTCTTTTTAATTTCTTTCTTTCTTTCTTTCTTTCTATCTTTCTTTCTTTCTTTCTTTCTTTCTTTCTTTCCCACGTTCTTTCTTACTTTCTTTCTTCTTTCTTTTTTTCTTTCTTTCTTTCTTTCTTTTTTCTTCCCTTCTTTCTTTCCTACGTTCTTTCTTTCTTTATTTCTTCTTCTTTCTTTCTTTCTTTCTTTTTAATTTCTTTCTTTCTTTCTTCCTTTCTTTTTAATTTCTTTCTTTCCTACGTTCTTTCTTTCTTTCTTTCTTTCTTTTTCTTTCTTTCTTTCTTTCTTTCTTTCTTTCTTTCTTTCTTTCTTTCTTTCTTTCTTTTTTCTTTCTTTCTTTTTTCTTTCTTTCTTTCTTTCTTTCTTTCTTTCTTTCTTTTTAATTTCTTACTTTCTTTCTTTCTTTCCTACGTTATTTCTTTCTTTTATTTTCTTTCTTTCTTTCTTTCTTTCTTTTTTCTTTCTTTTATTTTCTTTCTTTCTTTCTTTCTTTTTTCTTTCTTTTATTTTCTTTCTTTCTTTCTTTCTTTCTTTCTATCTTTCTTTCTTTCTTTCTTTCTTTCCTACGTTCTTTCTTTCTTTCTTTCTTTCTTTCTTTCTTTCTTTCTTTTTTCTTTCTTTCTTTCTTTCTCTCTTTCTTTCCTACGTTTTTTCTTTCTTTTTTCTTTCTTTCTTTCTTTCTTTCTGTTTTCTTTCTTTCTTTCTTTTTATTTTCTTTCTTTCTTTCTTTCTTTCCTACGTTCTTTCTTTCTTTTTTCTTTCTTTCTTTCTTTCTTTCTTTCTTTCTTTCTTTCTTTCTTTCTTTCCTACATTCTTTCTTTCTTCTTTCTTTCTTTCTTTCTTTCTTTCTTTCTTTTTGCTTTCTTTCTTTCCTACGTTCTTTCTTTCTTTCCTTCTTTCTTCTTTTTTTTTCTTGCTTTCTTTTTAATTTCTTTATTTCTTTCTTTCTTTCTTTCTTTCTTTCTTTCTTTCTTTCTTTCTTTTTTTTTTCTTTCTTTCTTTCTTTCTTTCCTAAGTTCCTTCTTTCTTTCTTTCTTCTTTCTTTCTTTCTTTCCTTCTTTCTTTTTTCTTTCTTTCTTTCTTTTTTCTTTCTTTCTTTCTTTCTTTCTTTCTTTCTTTTTAATTTCTTTCTTTCTTTCTTTCTTTCCTACGTTCTTTCTTTCTTTCTTTTTTCTTTCTTTCTTTCTTTCTTTCTTTCTTTCTTTCTTTCCTACGTTCTTTCTTTCTTTCTTCTTTCTTTCTTTCTTTCTTTCTTTCTTTCTTTCTTTCTTTTTTCTTTCTATTCTTTCCCACGTTCTTTCTTTCTTTCTTCTTTCTTTCTTCTTTCTTTCTTTCTTTCTTTCTTTTTTCTTTCTTTCTTTCTTTCCTACGTTCTTTCTTTCTTTCTTTCTTTCTTTCTTCTTTCTTTCTTAACTTCTTTCTTTTTTTCTTTCTTTCTTTCTTTTTTCTTTCTTTCTTTCTTTCTTTCTTTTTAATTTCTTTCTTTCTTTCTTTCTTTCCTATGTTCTTTGTTTCTTTCTTCTTTCTTTCTTTTTTCTTTCTTTTTAATTTCTTTCTTTCCTACGTTCTTTTTTCTTTCTTTCTTTCTTACGTTCTTTCTTTCTTTCTTACGTTCTTTCTTTCTTTCTTTTTTCTTTCTTTCTTTCTTTTTAATTTCTTTCTTTCTTTCTTTCTTTCTTTCCTACGTTATTTCTTTCTTTTATTTTCTTTCTTTCTTTCTTTCTTTTTTCTTTCTTTTATTTTCTTTCTTTCTTCCTTTCTTTCTTTTTTCTTTCTTTTATTTTCTTTCTTTCTTTCTTTCTTTCTTTCTTTCTATCTTTTTTCTTTCTTTCTTTCTTTCTTTCTTTCTTTTTTCTTTCTTTCTTTCTTTCTCTCTTTCTTTCCTACGTTTTTTCTTTCTTCTTTCTTTCTTTCTTTCTTTCTTTCTTTCTTTCTTTCTTTCTTTTTAATTTCTTTCTTTCTTTCTTTCTTTCCTACGTTCTTTCTTTCTTTCTTTCTTCTTTCTTTCTTTCTTTCTTTTTTCTTTCTTTCTTTCTTTCTTTCTTTCTTTTTTCTTTCTTTCTTTCTTTCTCTCTTTCTTTCCTACGTTTTTTCTTTCTTCTTTCTTTCTTTCTTTCTTTCTTTCTTTCTTTCTTTCTTTTTAATTTCTTTCTTTCTTTCTTTCTTTCTTTCTTTCTTTCTTTCCTACGTTCTTTCTTTCTTTCTTTCTTCTTTCTTTCTTTCTTTCTCTCTTTCTTTCCTACGTTTTTTCTTTCTTTTTTCTTTCTTTCTTCCTTTCTTTCTTTCTTTCTTTCTTTCTTCCTTTCTTTCTTTCTTTTTAATTTCTTTCTTTCTTTCTTTCTTTTTTCTTTCTTTCTTTCTTTCTTTCTTTCTTTTTAATTTCTTTCTTTCTTTCTTTCCTACGTTCTTTCTCTCTTTCTTTCTTTCTTTTTTCTTTCTTTCTTTCTTTCTTTCTTTTTAATTTCTTTCTTTCCTACGTTCTTTTTTTCTTTCTTTCTTTCTTACGTTCTTTCTTTCTTTCTTTCTTTTTTCTTTCTTTCTTTCTTTTTTCTTTCTTTCTTTCTT
Source organism: Columba guinea (assembly GCA_032206185.1). Classification (NCBI taxonomy): domain Eukaryota; kingdom Metazoa; phylum Chordata; class Aves; order Columbiformes; family Columbidae; genus Columba; species Columba guinea. Next base: position 175,030 of record JAVLUU010000614.1, on the reverse strand, counting down.
TCTTTTTTCTTTCTTTCTTTCTTTCTTTCT
>JAVLUU010000614.1:157500-160000 GCA_032206185.1 Columba guinea | reverse complement strand
TCTTTCTTTCTTTCTTTATTTCCTATGTTCTTTGTTTCTTTCTTCTTTCTTTCTTTCTTTTTTTCTTTATTTTAATTTCTTTCTTTCTTTCTTTCTTTCTTTCTTTCTTTCTTTCTTTCTTTCTTTTTTCTTTCTTTCTTTCTTTTTTCTTTCTTTCTTTTTAATTTCTTTCTTTCTTTCTTTCTTTCTTTCTTTCTTTCTTTCTTTCTCTCTTTCTTTCTTTCTTTCTTTTTTCTTTCTTTCTTTCTTTCTTTCTTTCTTTTTTCTTTCTTTCTTCTTTCTTTCTTTCTTTCCTTCTTTCTTTTTTTCTTTCTTTCTTTCTTTTTTCTTTCTTTCTTTCTTTCTTTCTTTTTAATTTCTTTCTTTCTTTCTTTTTTCTTTCTTTCTTTCTTTTTTCTTTCTTTCTTTATTTCTTTTTAATTTCTTTCTTTCTTTTTTCTTTCTTTCTTTCTTTTTAATTTCTTTCTTTCTTTCTTTCTTTCTATCTTTCTGTCTTTCTTTCTTTCTTTCCCACGTTCTTTCTTTCTTTCTTTCTTCTTTCTTTTTTTCTTTCTTTCTTTCTTTCTTTCTTTTTTCTTCCCTTCTTTCTTTCCTACGTTCTTTCTTTCTTTATTTCTTCTTCTTTCTTTCTTTCTTTCTTTCTTTTTAATTTCTTTCTTTCTTTTTAATTTCTTTCTTTCCTACGTTCTTTCTTTCTTTCTTTCTTTCTCTTTCTTTCTTTCTCTCTTTCTTTCTTTCTTTCTTTCTTTCTTTCTTTCTTTTTTCTTTCTTTCTTTTTTCTTTCTTTCTTTCTTTCTTTCTTTCTTTCTTTCTTTCTTTCTTTCTTTCTTTCTTTTTAATTTCTTTCTTTCTTTCTTTCTTTCCTACGTTCTTTCTTTCTTTTATTTTCTTTCTTTCTTTCTTTCTTTCTTTTTTCTTTCTTTTATTTTCTTTCTTTCTTTCTTTCTTTCTTTTTTCTTTCTTTTATTTTCTTTCTTTCTTTCTTTCTTTCTTTCTATCTTTCTTTCTTTCTTTCTTTCCTACGTTCTTTCTTTCTTTCTTTCTTCTTTCTTTCTTTCTTTTTTGTTTCTTTCTTTCTTTCTTTCTTTCTTTCTTTTTTCTTTCTTTCTTTCTTTCTTTCTTTCTTTCTTTCCTACGTTCTTTCTTTCCTCTTTCTTTCTTTCTTTCTTTCTTTTTTCTTTCTTTCTTTCCTACGTTCTTTCTTTCTTTCCTTCTTTCTTCTTTTTTTTTCTTTCTTTCTTTTTAATTTCTTTCTTTCTTTCTTTCTTTCTTTCTTTCTTTCTTTCTTTCTTTCTTTCTTTCTTTTTTCTTTCTTTCTTTCTTTCTTTCCTACGTTCTTTCTTTCTTTCTTTCTTCTTTCTTTCTTTCTTTCCTTCTTTCTTTTTTCTTTCTTTCTTTCTTTTTTCTTTCTTTCTTTCTTTCTTTCATTCTTTTTAATTTCTTTCTTTCTTTCTTTCCTACGTTCTTTCTTTCTTTCTTTTTTCTTTCTTTCTTTCTTTCTTTCTTTCTTTCCTACGTTCTTTCTTTCTTTCTTCTTTCTTTATTTCTTTCTTTCTTTCTTTTTTCTTTCTATTCTTTCCTACGTTCTTTCTTTCTTTCTTCCTTTCTTCTTTTTTTTCTTTCTTTCTTTTTAAATTCTTTCTTTCTTTCTTTCTTTCTTTTTAATTTCTTTCTTTCCTACGTTCTTTCTTTCTTTCTTTCTTTTTTCTTTCTTTCTTTCTTTCTTTCTTTCTTTCTTTCTTTCTTTCTTTCTTTCTTTTTAATTTCTTTCTTTCTTTCTTTCTTTCTTTCCTACGTTCTTTCTTTCTTTCTTTTTTCTTTCTTTCTTTCTTTCTTTCTTTCTTTCTTTTTTCTTTCTTTCTTTCTTTCTCTTTCATTTTCTTTCTTTCTTTCTTTCTTTTTAATTTGTTTCTTTCTTTCTTTCTTTCTTTCTTTCTTTCCCACGTTCTTTCTTTCTTTCTTTCTTCTTTCTTTTTTCTTTCTTTCTTTCTTTCATTTTCTTTCTTTCTTTCTTTTTAATTTCTTTCTTTCTTTCTTTCTTTCTTTCTATCTTTCTTTCTTTCTTTCTTTCCCATGTTCTTTCTTTCTTTCTTTCTTCTTTCTTTTTTCTTTCTTTCTTTTTTCTTTCTTTCTTTTTTTTTTCTTTCTTTTCTCTTTCTTTCTTTTTTCTTTCTTTCTTTCTTTCCTACGTTCTTTCTTTCTTTCTTCTTCTTTCTTTCTTTCTTTTTAATTTCTTTCTTTCTTTCTTTCTTTTTAATTTCTTTCTTTCCTACGTTCTTTCTTTCTTTCTTTCTTTCTTTTTTCTTTCTTTCTTTCTTTTTTCTTTCTTTCTTTTTAATTTCTTTCTTTCTTTCTTTCTTTCTTTCTTTCTTTCTTTCTTTCTTTTTTCTTTCTTTCATTCTTTCTTTCTTTCTTTCTTTTTTCTTTCTTTCTTTCTTTCTTTCTTTCTTTCTTTCTTTCTTTCTTTCTTTCTTTCTTTTTTCTTTCTTTCTTTCTTTCT
>JAVLUU010000614.1:125000-127500 GCA_032206185.1 Columba guinea | reverse complement strand
TTTCTTTCTTTTTTCTTTCTTTCTTTCTTTCTTTCTTCTTTCTTTCTTTCTTTCCTTCTTTCTATCTTTCTTTCTTTCTTTCTTTCTTTTTTTCTTTATTTCAATTTCTTTCTTTCTTTCTTTCTTTCCTATGTTCTTTGTTTCTTTCTTCTTTCTTTCTTTCTTTTTTTCTTTATTTTAATTTCTTTCTTTCTTTCTTTCTTTCTTTCTTTCTTTCTTTCTTTCTTTTTTCTTTCTTTCTTTCTTTTTTCTTTCTTTCTTTTTAATTTCTTTCTTTCTTTCTTTCTTTCTTTCTTTCTTTCTTTCTTTCTTTCTTTTTCTTTCTTTCTTTCTTTCTTTCTTTCTTTCTTTCTTTCTTTCTTTTTTCTTTCTTTCTTCTTTCTTTCTTTCCCTCTTTCTTTTTTTCTTTCTTTCTTTCTTTTTTCTTTCTTTCTTTCTTTCTTTCTTTTTAATTTCTTTCTTTCCTTCTTTTTTCTTTCTTTCTTTCTTTTTTCTTTCTTTCTTTCTTTATTTCTTTTTACTTTCTTTCTTTCTTTCTTTCTTTCTTTCTTTCTTTTTAATTTCTTTCTTTCTTTCTTTCTTTCCTACGTTCTTTCTTTCTTTCTTTCTTCTTTCTTTCTTTCTTTTTTGTTTCTTTCTTTCTTTCTTCCTTTCTTTTTTCTTTCTTTCTTTCTTTCTCTCTTTCTTTCCTACGTTCTTTCTTTCTTTTTTCTTTCTTTCTTTCTTTCTTTCTTTCTTTCTTTCTTTCTGTTTTCTTTCTTTCTTTCTTTTTAATTTCTTTCTTTCTTTCTTTCTTTCCTACGTTCTTTCTTTCTTCTTTTTTCTTTCTTTCTTTCTTTTTAATTTCTTTCTTTCTTTCTTTCTTTCTTTCTTTCTTTCTTTCTTTCTTTTTTCTTTCTTTTTAATTTCTTTCTTTCTTTCTTTTTTTTCTTCCTTTCTTTCTTTCTTTCTTTTTAATTTCTTTCTTTCTTTCTTTCCTACGTTCTTTCTTTCTTTCTTTTATTTTCTTTCTTTCCTTTTTCTTTCTTTTATTTTCTTTCTTTCTTTCTTTCCTTCTTTTTTCTTTCTTTTATTTTCTTTCTTTCTTTCTTTCTTTCTTTCTTTCTTTCTTTCTTTCTTTCTTTCTATCTTTCTTTCTTTCTTTCTTTCCTACGTTCTTTCTTTCTTTCTTTCTTATTTCTTTCTTTCTTTTTTGTTTCTTTCTTTCTTTCTTTCTTTCTTTCTTTCTTTTTTCTTTCTTTCTTTCTCTCTTTCTTTCCTATGTTCTTTCTTTCTTTTTTCTTTCTTTCTTTCTTTCTTTCTTTCTGTTTTCTTTCTTTCTTTCTTTTTAATTTCTTTCTTTCTTTCTTTCTTTCTTTCTTTCTTTCTTTCTATCTTTCTTTCTTTCTTTCTTTCTTTCTTTCTTTTTAATTTCTTTCTTTCTTTCTTTCTTTCCTACGTTCTTTCTTTCTGTCTTTTTTCTTCCTTTCTTTCTTTCTTTCTTTCTTTCTTTTTTCTTTCTTTCTTTCTTTCTTTATTTTAATTTCTTTCTTTTTCTTTCTTTCTTTCTTTCTTTTTTCTTTCTTTCTTTCTTTCTTTCTTTCATTTTCTTTCTTTCTTTCTTTCTTTTTAATTTCTTTCTTTCTTTCTTTCTTTCTTTCTTTCTTTCTTTCTTTCTTTCTTTCCCACGTTCTTTCTTTCTTTCTTTCTTCTTTCTTTTTTCTTTCTTTCTTTCTTTCTTTCTTTCTTTCTTTCTTTCTTTCTTTCTTTCTTCTTTCTTTCTTTCTTTCCTTCTTTCTAATTTCTTTCTTTCTTTCTTTCTTTCCTATGTTCTTTGTTTCTTTCTTCTTTCTTTCTTTCTTTTTTTCTTTCTTTTTAATTTCTTTCTTTCCTACGTTCTTTTTTTCTTTCTTTCTTTCTTACGTTCTTTCTTTCTTTCTTACGTTCTTTCTTTCTTTCTTTTTTCTTTCTTTCTCTTTTTAATTTCTTTCTTTCTTTTTTCTTTCTTTCTTTCTTTCTTTCTTTCTTTCTTTCTTTTTAATTTCTTTCTTTCTTTCTTTCCTACATTCTTTCTTTCTTTCTTCTTTCTTTCTTTCTTTCTTTCTTTCTTTCTTTCTTTCTTTTTTCTTTCTTTCTTTCTTTTTTCTTTCTTTCTTTCTTTTTTCTTTCTTTCTTTCTTTCTTTATTTTAATTTCTTTCTTTCTTTTTTCTTTCTTTCTTTCTTTTTTCTTTCTTTCTTTCTTTCTTTTTTCTTTCTTTCTTTCTTTTTAATTTCTTTCTTTCTTTCTTTCTTTCTATCTTTCTTTCTTTCTTTCTTTCCCACGTTCTTTCTTTCTTTCCTTCTTCTTTCTTTTTTTCTTTCTTTCTTTCTTTCTTTCTTTTTTCTTCCTTTCTTTCTTTCCTACGTTCTTTCTTTCTTTATTTCTTCTTCTTTCTTTCTTTCTTTCTTTTTAATTTCTTTCTTTCTTTCTTTCTTTCTTTTTAATTTCATTCTTTCCTATGTTCTTTCTTTCTTTCTTTC
>JAVLUU010000614.1:117500-120000 GCA_032206185.1 Columba guinea | reverse complement strand
TTTTTAATTTCTTTCTTTCCTACGTTCTTTCTTTCTTTCTTTTTTCTTTCTTTCTTTCTTTCTTTCTTTCTTTTTTCTTTCGTTCTTTTTTCTTTCTTTCTTTCTTTCTTTCTTTCTTTCTTTCTTTCTTTCTTTCTTTCTTTTTAATTTCTTTCTTTCTTTTTTTCTTTCCTACGTACTTTCTTTCTTTCTTTTTTCTTTCTTTCTTTCTTTCTTTCTTTCTTTCTTTTTTCTTTCTTTCTTTCTTTCTTTCTTCTTTCTTTCTTTCTTTCCTTCTTTCTATCTTTCTTTCTTTCTTTCTTTCTTTTTTTCTTTATTTCAATTTCTTTCTTTCTTTCTTTCTTTCCTATGTTCTTTGTTTCTTTCTTCTTTCTTTTTTCTTTTTTTCTTTATTTTAATTTCTTTCTTTCTTTCTTTCTTTCTTTCTTTCTTTCTTTCTTTCTTTTTTCTTTCTTTCTTTCTTTTTTCTTTCTTTCTTTTTAATTTCTTTCTTTCTTTCTTTCTTTCTTTCTTTCTTTCTTTCTTTCTTTCTTTTTCTTTCTTTCTTTCTTTCTTTCTTTCTTTCTTTCTTTCTTTCTTTTTTCTTTCTTTCTTCTTTCTTTCTTTCCCTCTTTCTTTTTTTCTTTCTTTCTTTCTTTTTTCTTTCTTTCTTTCTTTCTTTCTTTTTAATTTCTTTCTTTCCTTCTTTTTTCTTTCTTTCTTTCTTTTTTCTTTCTTTCTTTCTTTATTTCTTTTTACTTTCTTTCTTTCTTTCTTTCTTTCTTTCTTTCTTTTTAATTTCTTTCTTTCTTTCTTTCTTTCCTACGTTCTTTCTTTCTTTCTTTCTTCTTTCTTTCTTTCTTTTTTGTTTCTTTCTTTCTTTCTTCCTTTCTTTTTTCTTTCTTTCTTTCTTTCTCTCTTTCTTTCCTACGTTCTTTCTTTCTTTTTTCTTTCTTTCTTTCTTTCTTTCTTTCTTTCTTTCTTTCTGTTTTCTTTCTTTCTTTCTTTTTAATTTCTTTCTTTCTTTCTTTCTTTCCTACGTTCTTTCTTTCTTCTTTTTTCTTTCTTTCTTTCTTTTTAATTTCTTTCTTTCTTTCTTTCTTTCTTTCTTTCTTTCTTTCTTTCTTTTTTCTTTCTTTTTAATTTCTTTCTTTCTTTCTTTTTTTTCTTCCTTTCTTTCTTTCTTTCTTTTTAATTTCTTTCTTTCTTTCTTTCCTACGTTCTTTCTTTCTTTCTTTTATTTTCTTTCTTTCCTTTTTCTTTCTTTTATTTTCTTTCTTTCTTTCTTTCCTTCTTTTTTCTTTCTTTTATTTTCTTTCTTTCTTTCTTTCTTTCTTTCTTTCTTTCTTTCTTTCTTTCTTTCTTTCTATCTTTCTTTCTTTCTTTCTTTCCTACGTTCTTTCTTTCTTTCTTTCTTATTTCTTTCTTTCTTTTTTGTTTCTTTCTTTCTTTCTTTCTTTCTTTCTTTCTTTTTTCTTTCTTTCTTTCTCTCTTTCTTTCCTATGTTCTTTCTTTCTTTTTTCTTTCTTTCTTTCTTTCTTTCTTTCTGTTTTCTTTCTTTCTTTCTTTTTAATTTCTTTCTTTCTTTCTTTCTTTCTTTCTTTCTTTCTTTCTATCTTTCTTTCTTTCTTTCTTTCTTTCTTTCTTTCTTTTTAATTTCTTTCTTTCTTTCTTTCTTTCCTACGTTCTTTCTTTCTGTCTTTTTTCTTCCTTTCTTTCTTTCTTTCTTTCTTTCTTTTTTCTTTCTTTCTTTCTTTCTTTATTTTAATTTCTTTCTTTTTCTTTCTTTCTTTCTTTCTTTTTTCTTTCTTTCTTTCTTTCTTTCTTTCATTTTCTTTCTTTCTTTCTTTCTTTTTAATTTCTTTCTTTCTTTCTTTCTTTCTTTCTTTCTTTCTTTCTTTCTTTCTTTCCCACGTTCTTTCTTTCTTTCTTTCTTCTTTCTTTTTTCTTTCTTTCTTTCTTTCTTTCTTTCTTTCTTTCTTTCTTTCTTTCTTTCTTCTTTCTTTCTTTCTTTCCTTCTTTCTTTTTTTCTTTCTCTTTCTTTTTTCTTTCTTTCTTTCTTTCTTTCTTTTTAATTTCTTTCTTTCTTTCTTTCTTTCCTATGTTCTTTGTTTCTTTCTTCTTTCTTTCTTTCTTTTTTTCTTTCTTTTTAATTTCTTTCTTTCCTACGTTCTTTTTTCTTTCTTTCTTTCTTACGTTCTTTCTTTCTTTCTTACGTTCTTTCTTTCTTTCTTTTTTCTTTCTTTCTCTTTTTAATTTCTTTCTTTCTTTTTTCTTTCTTTCTTTCTTTCTTTCTTTCTTTCTTTCTTTTTAATTTCTTTCTTTCTTTCTTTCCTACATTCTTTCTTTCTTTCTTCTTTCTTTCTTTCTTTCTTTCTTTCTTTCTTTCTTTCTTTTTTCTTTCTTTCTTTCTTTTTTCTTTCTTTCTTTCTTTTTTCTTTCTTTCTTTCTTTCTTTATTTTAATTTCTTTCTTTCTTTTTTCTTTCTTTCTTTCTTTTTTCTTTCTTTCTTTCTTTCTTT
>JAVLUU010000613.1:85000-188239 GCA_032206185.1 Columba guinea | reverse complement strand
TACCTTTCCTTACTTTTCCATTTTGCCTTTCCTTGCCTTTCCTTTCTTTGCCCTTTTGCCTTGCCTTGCCTTGCTTTGCCCATTTGCCTTTCCTTTCTTTGCCTTTCTTTGCCTTTTTGCCTTGCCTTGCCTTGCATTACCCGTTTGCTTTGCCTTCCCTTTCTTTACCCTTTTGCCTTGCCTTGCATTGATTTGCCGTTTTACCTTGCCTTGCCTTGCCTTGCTCTTCCCTTTTGCCTTGCCTTGCCTTGTCTTGCTTTGCCCTTTTGCCTTGCATTACCTTGCTTTACCCTTTTCCCTTTCCTTGCCTTGCCTTGCTTTGCCCTTTTGCCTTGACTTGCTTTGCCCTTTTGCGTTGCCTTGCCTTGATTTGCTCTTTTGTGTTGCCTTTGCATGCCTTGGTTTGCACTTTTGCCTTGCCTTCCCTTGCCTTTCTTTGCCCTTTTTCCTTGCCTTGCTTTGCGTTTTTGCCTTACCTTGCCTTGCATTGCCCTTTTGCCTTGCCATGCCTTGTCTTGCTTTCTCTTTTGACTTGCCTTGCTTAGCTTTGCCCTTTTCCCTTGCCTTGCCTTGGTTTGCTTTTTTACCTTGCAATGCCTTGCTTTGCCCTTTTCCGTTGCCTTTCATTACCTTGCTTTCCCCATTTGCCTTGCCTTGGTTTGCCCTTTTGCCTTCTCTTGCATTGCCTTGCTTTGCTATTTAGACTTGCCTTGCATTGTCTTGCTTTCCCCTTTTGCCTTTCCTTGCTTTGCCCTTTTGCCTTGCCTTGCCTCGCCTTGCTTTGCTCTTTTGCCTTGCCTTGCCTTGCTTTGGCCTTTTGCCTTGCCTTTCTTTTTCATTTTGCCTTGCCTTTCCTTGCCTTGCCTTTCTTTGCCCTTTTGCCTTGCATTGCCCTTCTTTACCCGTTTCTCTTCCCTTGACATGCTTTGCCCTTTTGCATTGCCTTGCCTTGCTTTGCCCATTTACCTTGCCTTACCTTGCTTTGCTTTACCCATTTGCCTTGCCTTGCTTTAACCATTTGCTTTGCCTTCCCTTTCTTTAGCCTTTTGCCTTGCCTTGCCCTGCTTTGCCCTTTTCCTTTGCCTTTCATTACCTTGCTTTCCCCATTTGCCTTGCCTTGCTTTGCCCTTTAGACTTGCCTTGCATTGTCGTCCTTTGCCCTTTTGCCTTTCCTTTCTTTGCCCTTTTGCCTTGCATTGCCTTTCTTTACCCGTTTCTCTTCCCTTACCATGCTTTGCCCTTTTGCCTTGCCTTGCTTTGCTTTGCCATTTTTACCTTGCCTTACCTTTCCTTACTTCTCCGTTTTGCCTTTCCTTGCCTTTCCTTTCTTTGCCGTTTTGCATTGCCTTCCCTTGCCTTTCTTTGCCCTTTTGCCTTGCCTTGCCTTGCTTTGCCCATTTGCCTTTCCTTTCTTTGCCTTTCTTTGCCTTTTTGCCTTGCCTTGCCTTGCATTACCCGTTTGCTTTGCCTTCCCTTTCTTTACCCTTTTGCCTTGCCTTGCATTGATTTGCCGTTTTACCTTGCCTTGCCTTGCCTTGCTCTTCCCTTTTGCCTTGCCTTGCCTTGTCTTGCTTTGCCCTTTTGCCTTGCATTACCTTGCTTTACCCTTTTCCCTTTCCTTGCCTTGCCTTGCTTTGCCCTTTTGCCTTGCCTTGCTTTGCCCTTTTGCGTTGCCTTGCCTTGATTTGCTCTTTTGTGTTGCCTTTGCATGCCTTGGTTTGCACTTTTGCCTTGACTTCCCTTGCCTTTCTTTGCCCTTTTTCCTTGCCTTGCTTTGCGTTTTTGCCTTACCTTGCCTTGCATTGCCCTTTTGCCTTGCCATGCCTTGTCTTGCTTTCTCTTTTGACTTGCCTTGCTTAGCTTTGCCCTTTTCCCTTGCCTTGCCTTGGTTTGCTTTTTTACCTTGCAATGCCTTGCTTTGCCCTTTTCCGTTGCCTTTCATTACCTTGCTTTCCCCATTTGCCTTGCCTTGGTTTGCCCTTTTGCCTTCTCTTGCATTGCCTTGCTTTGCTATTTAGACTTGCCTTGCATTGTCTTGCTTTCCCCTTTTGCCTTTCCTTGCTTTGCCCTTTTGCCTTGCCTTGCCTCGCCTTGCTTTGCTCTTTTGCCTTGCCTTGCCTTGCTTTGGCCTTTTGCCTTGCCTTTCTTTTTCATTTTGCCTTGCCTTTCCTTGCCTTGCCTTTCTTTGCCCTTTTGCCTTGCATTGCCCTTCTTTACCCGTTTCTCTTCCCTTGACATGCTTTGCCCTTTTGCCTTGCCTTGCCTTGCTTTGCCCATTTACCTTGCCTTACCTTGCTTTGCTTTGCCCATTTGCCTTGCCTTGCCTTAACCATTTGCTTTGCCTTCCCTTTCTTTAGCCTTTTGCCTTGCCTTGCCCTGCTTTGCCCTTTTCCTTTGCCTTTCATTACCTTGCTTTCCCCATTTGCCTTGCCTTGCTTTGCCCTTTAGACTTGCCTTGCATTGTCGTCCTTTGCCCTTTTGCCTTTCCTTTCTTTGCCCTTTTGCCTTGCATTGCCTTTCTTTACCCGTTTCTCTTCCCTTACCATGCTTTGCCCTTTTGCCTTGCCTTGCTTTGCTTTGCCATTTTTACCTTGCCTTACCTTTCCTTACTTCTCCGTTTTGCCTTTCCTTGCCTTTCCTTTCTTTGCCGTTTTGCATTGCCTTCCCTTGCCTTTCTTTGCCCTTTTGCCTTGCCTTGCCTTGCTTTGCCCATTTACCTTGCCTTACCTTTCCTTACTTTTCCGTTTTGCCTTTCCTTGCCTTTCCTTTCTTTGCCGTTTTGCCTTGACTTGCCTTGCCTTGCTTTGCCCATTTGCCTTTCCTTTCTTTGCCTTTCTTTGCCTTTTTGCCTTGCCTTGCCTTGCATTACCCGTTTGCTTTGCCTTCCCTTTCTTTACCCTTTTGCCTTGCCTTGCATTGATTTGCCGTTTTACCTTGCCTTGCCTTGCCTTGCTCTTCCCTTTTGCCTTGCCTTGCCTTGTCTTGCTTTGCCCTTTTGCCTTGCATTACCTTGCTTTACCCTTTTCCCTTTCCTTGCCTTGCCTTGCTTTGCCCTTTTGCCTTGCCTTGCTTTGCCCTTTTGCGTTGCCTTGCCTTGATTTGCTCTTTTGTGTTGCCTTTGCATGCCTTGGTTTGCACTTTTGCCTTGCCTTCCCTTGCCTTTCTTTGCCCTTTTTCCTTGCCTTGCTTTGCGTTTTTGCCTTACCTTGCCTTGCATTGCCCTTTTGCCTTGCCATGCCTTGTCTTGCTTTCTCTTTTGACTTGCCTTGCTTAGCTTTGCCCTTTTCCCTTGCCTTCCCTTGGTTTGCTTTTTTACCTTGCAATGCCTTGCTTTGCCCTTTTCCGTTGCCTTTCATTACCTTGCTTTCCCCATTTGCCTTGCCTTGGTTTGCCCTTTTGCCTTCTCTTGCATTGCCTTGCTTTGCTATTTAGACTTGCCTTGCATTGTCTTGCTTTCCCCTTTTGCCTTTCCTTGCTTTGCCCTTTTGCCTTGCCTTGCCTCGCCTTGCTTTGCTCTTTTGCCTTGCCTTGCCTTGCTTTGGCCTTTTGCCTTGCCTTTCTTTTTCATTTTGCCTTGCCTTTCCTTGCCTTGCCTTTCTTTGCCCTTTTGCCTTGCATTGCCCTTCTTTACCCGTTTCTCTTCCCTTGACATGCTTTGCCCTTTTGCCTTGCCTTGCCTTGCTTTGCCCATTTACCTTGCCTTACCTTGCTTTGCTTTGCCCATTTGCCTTGCCTTGCCTTGCTTTAACCATTTGCTTTGCCTTCCCTTTCTTTAGCCTTTTGCCTTGCCTTGCCCTGCTTTGCCCTTTTCCTTTGCCTTTCATTACCTTGCTTTCCCCATTTGCCTTGCCTTGCTTTGCCCTTTAGACTTGCCTTGCATTGTCGTCCTTTACCCTTTTGCCTTTCCTTTCTTTGCCCTTTTGCCTTGCATTGCCTTTCTTTACCCGTGTCTCTTCCCTTACCATGCTTTGCCCTTATGCCTTGCCTTGCTTTGCTTTGCCATTTTTACCTTGCCTTACCTTTCCTTACTTCTCCGTTTTGCCTTTCCTTGCCTTTCCTTTCTTTGCCGTTTTGCATTGCCTTCCCTTGCCTTTCTTTGCCCTTTTGCCTTGCCTTGCCTTGCTTTGCCCATTTACCTTGCCTTACCTTTCCTTACTTTTCCGTTTTGCCTTTCCTTGCCTTTCCTTTCTTTGCCCTTTTGCCTTGCCTTGCCTTGCTTTGCCCATTTGCCTTTCCTTTCTTTGCCTTTCTTTGCCTTTTTGCCTTGCCTTGCCTTGCATTACCCGTTTGCTTTGCCTTCCCTTTCTTTACCCTTTTGCCTTGCCTTGCATTGATTTGCCGTTTTACCTTGCCTTGCCTTGCCTTGCTCTTCCCTTTTGCCTTGCCTTGCCTTGTCTTGCTTTGCCCTTTTGCCTTGCATTACCTTGCTTTACCCTTTTCCCTTTCCTTGCCTTGCCTTGCTTTGCCCTTTTGCCTTGCCTTGCTTTGCCCTTTTGCGTTGCCTTGCCTTGATTTGCTCTTTTGTGTTGCCTTTGCATGCCTTGGTTTGCACTTTTGCCTTGCCTTCCCTTGCCTTTCTTTGCCCTTTTTCCTTGCCTTGCTTTGCGTTTTTGCCTTACCTTGCCTTGCATTGCCCTTTTGCCTTGCCATGCCTTGTCTTGCTTTCTCTTTTGACTTGCCTTGCTTAGCTTTGCCCTTTTCCCTTGCCTTGCCTTGGTTTGCTTTTTTACCTTGCAATGCCTTGCTTTGCCCTTTTCCGTTGCCTTTCATTACCTTGCTTTCCCCATTTGCCTTGCCTTGGTTTGCCCTTTTGCCTTCTCTTGCATTGCCTTGCTTTGCTATTTAGACTTGCCTTGCATTGTCTTGCTTTCCCCTTTTGCCTTTCCTTGCTTTGCCCTTTTGCCTTGCCTTGCCTCGCCTTGCTTTGCTCTTTTGCCTTGCCTTGCCTTGCTTTGGCCTTTTGCCTTGCCTTTCTTTTTCATTTTGCCTTGCCTTTCCTTGCCTTGCCTTTCTTTGCCCTTTTGCCTTGCATTGCCCTTCTTTACCCGTTTCTCTTCCCTTGACATGCTTTGCCCTTTTGCATTGCCTTGCCTTGCTTTGCCCATTTACCTTGCCTTACCTTGCTTTGCTTTACCCATTTGCCTTGCCTTGCTTTAACCATTTGCTTTGCCTTCCCTTTCTTTAGCCTTTTGCCTTGCCTTGCCCTGCTTTGCCCTTTTCCTTTGCCTTTCATTACCTTGCTTTCCCCATTTGCCTTGCCTTGCTTTGCCCTTTAGACTTGCCTTGCATTGTCGTCCTTTGCCCTTTTGCCTTTCCTTTCTTTGCCCTTTTGCCTTGCATTGCCTTTCTTTACCCGTTTCTCTTCCCTTACCATGCTTTGCCCTTTTGCCTTGCCTTGCTTTGCTTTGCCATTTTTACCTTGCCTTACCTTTCCTTACTTCTCCGTTTTGCCTTTCCTTGCCTTTCCTTTCTTTGCCCTTTTGCATTGCCTTCCCTTGCCTTTCTTTGCCCTTTTGCCTTGCCTTGCCTTGCTTTGCCCATTTGCCTTTCCTTTCTTTGCCTTTCTTTGCCTTTTTGCCTTGCCTTGCCTTGCATTACCCGTTTGCTTTGCCTTCCCTTTCTTTACCCTTTTGCCTTGCCTTGCATTGATTTGCCGTTTTACCTTGCCTTGCCTTGCCTTGCTCTTCCCTTTTGCCTTGCCTTGCCTTGTCTTGCTTTGCCCTTTTGCCTTGCATTACCTTGCTTTACCCTTTTCCCTTTCCTTGCCTTGCCTTGCTTTGCCCTTTTGCCTTGCCTTGCTTTGCCCTTTTGCGTTGCCTTGCCTTGATTTGCTCTTTTGTGTTGCCTTTGCATGCCTTGGTTTGCACTTTTGCCTTGCCTTCCCTTGCCTTTCTTTGCCCTTTTTCCTTGCCTTGCTTTGCGTTTTTGCCTTACCTTGCCTTGCATTGCCCTTTTGCCTTGCCATGCCTTGTCTTGCTTTCTCTTTTGACTTGCCTTGCTTAGCTTTGCCCTTTTCCCTTGCCTTGCCTTGGTTTGCTTTTTTACCTTGCAATGCCTTGCTTTGCCCTTTTCCCTTGCCTTTCATTACCTTGCTTTCCCCATTTGCCTTGCCTTGCTTTGCCCTTTTGCCTTCTCTTGCATTGCCTTGCTTTGCTATTTAGACTTGCCTTGCATTGTCTTGCTTTCCCCTTTTGCCTTTCCTTGCTTTGCCCTTTTGCCTTGCCTTGCCTCGCCTTGCTTTGCTCTTTTGCCTTGCCTTGCCTTGCTTTGGCCTTTTGCCTTGCCTTTCTTTTTCATTTTGCCTTGCCTTTCCTTGCCTTGCCTTTCTTTGCCCTTTTGCCTTGCATTGCCCTTCTTTACCCGTTTCTCTTCCCTTGACATGCTTTGCCCTTTTGCCTTGCCTTGCCTTGCTTTGCCCATTTACCTTGCCTTACCTTGCTTTGCTTTGCCCATTTGCCTTGCCTTGCCTTAACCATTTGCTTTGCCTTCCCTTTCTTTAGCCTTTTGCCTTGCCTTGCCCTGCTTTGCCCTTTTCCTTTGCCTTTCATTACCTTGCTTTCCCCATTTGCCTTGCCTTGCTTTGCCCTTTAGACTTGCCTTGCATTGTCGTCCTTTGCCCTTTTGCCTTTCCTTTCTTTGCCCTTTTGCCTTGCATTGCCTTTCTTTACCCGTTTCTCTTCCCTTACCATGCTTTGCCCTTTTGCCTTGCCTTGCTTTGCTTTGCCATTTTTACCTTGCCTTACCTTTCCTTACTTCTCCGTTTTGCCTTTCCTTGCCTTTCCTTTCTTTGCCGTTTTGCATTGCCTTCCCTTGCCTTTCTTTGCCCTTTTGCCTTGCCTTGCCTTGCTTTGCCCATTTACCTTGCCTTACCTTTCCTTACTTTTCCGTTTTGCCTTTCCTTGCCTTTCCTTTCTTTGCCGTTTTGCCTTGACTTGCCTTGCCTTGCTTTGCCCATTTGCCTTTCCTTTCTTTGCCTTTCTTTGCCTTTTTGCCTTGCCTTGCCTTGCATTACCCGTTTGCTTTGCCTTCCCTTTCTTTACCCTTTTGCCTTGCCTTGCATTGATTTGCCGTTTTACCTTGCCTTGCCTTGCCTTGCTCTTCCCTTTTGCCTTGCCTTGCCTTGTCTTGCTTTGCCCTTTTGCCTTGCATTACCTTGCTTTACCCTTTTCCCTTTCCTTGCCTTGCCTTGCTTTGCCCTTTTGCCTTGCCTTGCTTTGCCCTTTTGCGTTGCCTTGCCTTGATTTGCTCTTTTGTGTTGCCTTTGCATGCCTTGGTTTGCACTTTTGCCTTGCCTTCCCTTGCCTTTCTTTGCCCTTTTTCCTTGCCTTGCTTTGCGTTTTTGCCTTACCTTGCCTTGCATTGCCCTTTTGCCTTGCCATGCCTTGTCTTGCTTTCTCTTTTGACTTGCCTTGCTTAGCTTTGCCCTTTTCCCTTGCCTTGCCTTGGTTTGCTTTTTTACCTTGCAATGCCTTGCTTTGCCCTTTTCCGTTGCCTTTCATTACCTTGCTTTCCCCATTTGCCTTGCCTTGCTTTGCCCTTTAGACTTGCCTTGCATTGTCGTCCTTTGCCCTTTTGCCTTTCCTTTCTTTGCCCTTTTGCCTTGCATTGCCTTTCTTTACCCGTTTCTCTTCCCTTACCATGCTTTGCCCTTTTGCCTTGCCTTGCTTTGCTTTGCCATTTTTACCTTGCCTTACCTTTCCTTACTTCTCCGTTTTGCCTTTCCTTGCCTTTCCTTTCTTTGCCGTTTTGCATTGCCTTCCCTTGCCTTTCTTTGCCCTTTTGCCTTGCCTTGCCTTGCTTTGCCCATTTACCTTGCCTTACCTTTCCTTACTTTTCCGTTTTGCCTTTCCTTGCCTTTCCTTTCTTTGCCCTTTTGCCTTGCCTTGCCTTGCTTTGCCCATTTGCCTTTCCTTTCTTTGCCTTTCTTTGCCTTTTTGCCTTGCCTTGCCTTGCATTACCCGTTTGCTTTGCCTTCCCTTTCTTTACCCTTTTGCCTTGCCTTGCATTGATTTGCCGTTTTACCTTGCCTTGCCTTGCCTTGCTCTTCCCTTTTGCCTTGCCTTGCCTTGTCTTGCTTTGCCCTTTTGCCTTGCATTACCTTGCTTTACCCTTTTCCCTTTCCTTGCCTTGCCTTGCTTTGCCCTTTTGCCTTGCCTTGCTTTGCCCTTTTGCGTTGCCTTGCCTTGATTTGCTCTTTTGTGTTGCCTTTGCATGCCTTGGTTTGCACTTTTGCCTTGCCTTCCCTTGCCTTTCTTTGCCCTTTTTCCTTGCCTTGCTTTGCGTTTTTGCCTTACCTTGCCTTGCATTGCCCTTTTGCCTTGCCATGCCTTGTCTTGCTTTCTCTTTTGACTTGCCTTGCTTAGCTTTGCCCTTTTCCCTTGCCTTGCCTTGGTTTGCTTTTTTACCTTGCAATGCCTTGCTTTGCCCTTTTCCGTTGCCTTTCATTACCTTGCTTTCCCCATTTGCCTTGCCTTGCTTTGCCCTTTAGACTTGCCTTGCATTGTCGTCCTTTGCCCTTTTGCCTTTCCTTTCTTTGCCCTTTTGCCTTGCATTGCCTTTCTTTACCCGTTTCTCTTCCCTTACCATGCTTTGCCCTTTTGCCTTGCCTTGCTTTGCTTTGCCATTTTTACCTTGCCTTACCTTTCCTTACTTCTCCGTTTTGCCTTTCCTTGCCTTTCCTTTCTTTGCCGTTTTGCATTGCCTTCCCTTGCCTTTCTTTGCCCTTTTGCCTTGCCTTGCCTTGCTTTGCCCATTTACCTTGCCTTACCTTTCCTTACTTTTCCGTTTTGCCTTTCCTTGCCTTTCCTTTCTTTGCCCTTTTGCCTTGCCTTGCCTTGCTTTGCCCATTTGCCTTTCCTTTCTTTGCCTTTCTTTGCCTTTTTGCCTTGCCTTGCCTTGCATTACCCGTTTGCTTTGCCTTCCCTTTCTTTACCCTTTTGCCTTGCCTTGCATTGATTTGCCGTTTTACCTTGCCTTGCCTTGCCTTGCTCTTCCCTTTTGCCTTGCCTTGCCTTGTCTTGCTTTGCCCTTGTGCCTTGCATTACCTTGCTTTACCCTTTTCCCTTTCCTTGCCTTGCCTTGCTTTGCCCTTTTGCCTTGCCTTGCTTTGCCCTTTTGCGTTGCCTTGCCTTGATTTGCTCTTTTGTGTTGCCTTTGCATGCCTTGGTTTGCACTTTTGCCTTGCCTTCCCTTTCCTTTCTTTGCCCTTTTTCCTTGCCTTGCTTTGCGTTTTTGCCTTACCTTGCCTTGCATTGCCCTTTTGCCTTGCCATGCCTGTCTTGCTTTCTCTTTTGACTTGCCTTGCTTAGCTTTGCCCTTTTCCCTTGCCTTGCCTTGGTTTGCTTTTTTACCTTGCAATGCCTTGCTTTGCCCTTTTCCGTTGCCTTTCATTACCTTGCTTTCCCCATTTGCCTTGCCTTGGTTTGCCCTTTTGCCTTCTCTTGCATTGCCTTGCTTTGCTATTTAGACTTGCCTTGCATTGTCTTGCTTTCCCCTTTTGCCTTTCCTTGCTTTGCCCTTTTGCCTTGCCTTGCCTCGCCTTGCTTTGCTCTTTTGCCTTGCCTTGCCTTGCTTTGGCCTTTTGCCTTGCCTTTCTTTTTCATTTTGCCTTGCCTTTCCTTGCCTTGCCTTTCTTTGCCCTTTTGCCTTGCATTGCCCTTCTTTACCCGTTTCTCTTCCCTTGACATGCTTTGCCCTTTTGCCTTGCCTTGCCTTGATTTGCCCATTTACCTTGCCTTACCTTGCTTTGCTTTGCCCATTTGCCTTGCCTTGCCTTGCTTTAACCATTTGCTTTGCCTTCCCTTTCTTTAGCCTTTTGCCTTGCCTTGCCCTGCTTTGCCCTTTTCCTTTGCCTTTCATTACCTTGCTTTCCCCATTTGCCTTGCCTTGCTTTGCCCTTTAGACTTGCCTTGCATTGTCGTCCTTTGCCCTTTTGCCTTTCCTTTCTTTGCCCTTTTGCCTTGCATTGCCTTTCTTTACCCGTTTCTCTTCCCTTACCATGCTTTGCCCTTTTGCCTTGCCTTGCTTTGCTTTGCCATTTTTACCTTGCCTTACCTTTCCTTACTTCTCCGTTTTGCCTTTCCTTGCCTTTCCTTTCTTTGCCGTTTTGCATTGCCTTCCCTTGCCTTTCTTTGCCCTTTTGCCTTGCCTTGCCTTGCTTTGCCCATTTACCTTGCCTTACCTTTCCTTACTTTTCCGTTTTGCCTTTCCTTGCCTTTCCTTTCTTTGCCCTTTTGCCTTGCCTTGCCTTGCTTTGCCCATTTGCCTTTCCTTTCTTTGCCTTTCTTTGCCTTTTTGCCTTGCCTTGCCTTGCATTACCCGTTTGCTTTGCCTTCCCTTTCTTTACCCTTTTGCCTTGCCTTGCATTGATTTGCCGTTTTACCTTGCCTTGCCTTGCCTTGCTCTTCCCTTTTGCCTTGCCTTGCCTTGTCTTGCTTTGCCCTTTTGCCTTGCATTACCTTGCTTTACCCTTTTCCCTTTCCTTGCCTTGCCTTGCTTTGCCCTTTTGCCTTGCCTTGCTTTGCCCTTTTGCGTTGCCTTGCCTTGATTTGCTCTTTTGTGTTGCCTTTGCATGCCTTGGTTTGCACTTTTGCCTTGCCTTCCCTTGCCTTTCTTTGCCCTTTTTCCTTGCCTTGCTTTGCGTTTTTGCCTTACCTTGCCTTGCATTGCCCTTTTGCCTTGCCATGCCTTGTCTTGCTTTCTCTTTTGACTTGCCTTGCTTAGCTTTGCCCTTTTCCCTTGCCTTGCCTTGGTTTGCTTTTTTACCTTGCAATGCCTTGCTTTGCCCTTTTCCCTTGCCTTTCATTACCTTGCTTTCCCCATTTGCCTTGCCTTGCTTTGCCCTTTTGCCTTCTCTTGCATTGCCTTGCTTTGCTATTTAGACTTGCCTTGCATTGTCTTGCTTTCCCCTTTTGCCTTTCCTTGCTTTGCCCTTCTGCCTTGCCTTGCCTCGCCTTGCTTTGCTCTTTTGCCTTGCCTTGCCTTGCTTTGGCCTTTTGCCTTGCCTTTCTTTTTCATTTTGCCTTGCCTTTCCTTGCCTTGCCTTTCTTTGCCCTTTTGCCTTGCATTGCCCTTCTTTACCCGTTTCTCTTCCCTTGACATGCTTGCCCTTTTGCCTTGCCTTGCCTTGCTTTGCCCATTTACCTTGCCTTACCTTGCTTTGCTTTGCCCATTTGCCTTGCCTTGCCTTGCTTTAACCATTTGCTTTGCCTTCCCTTTCTTTAGCCTTTTGCCTTGCCTTGCCCTGCTTTGCCCTTTTCCTTTGCCTTTCATTACCTTGCTTTCCCCATTTGCCTTGCCTTGCTTTGCCCTTTAGACTTGCCTTGCATTGTCGTCCTTTGCCCTTTTGCCTTTCCTTTCTTTGCCCTTTTGCCTTGCATTGCCTTTCTTTACCCGTTTCTCTTCCCTTACCATGCTTTGCCCTTTTGCCTTGCCTTGCTTTGCTTTGCCATTTTTACCTTGCCTTACCTTTCCTTACTTCTCCGTTTTGCCTTTCCTTGCCTTTCCTTTCTTTGCCGTTTTGCATTGCCTTCCCTTGCCTTTCTTTGCCCTTTTGCCTTGCCTTGCCTTGCTTTGCCCATTTACCTTGCCTTACCTTTCCTTACTTTTCCGTTTTGCCTTTCCTTGCCTTTCCTTTCTTTGCCGTTTTGCCTTGACTTGCCTTGCCTTGCTTTGCCCATTTGCCTTTCCTTTCTTTGCCTTTCTTTGCCTTTTTGCCTTGCCTTGCCTTGCATTACCCGTTTGCTTTGCCTTCCCTTTCTTTACCCTTTTGCCTTGCCTTGCATTGATTTGCCGTTTTACCTTGCCTTGCCTTGCCTTGCTCTTCCCTTTTGCCTTGCCTTGCCTTGTCTTGCTTTGCCCTTTTGCCTTGCATTACCTTGCTTTACCCTTTTCCCTTTCCTTGCCTTGCCTTGCTTTGCCCTTTTGCCTTGCCTTGCCTTGATTTGCTCTTTTGTGTTGCCTTTGCATGCCTTGGTTTGCACTTTTGCCTTGCCTTCCCTTGCCTTTCTTTGCCCTTTTTCCTTGCCTTGCTTTGCGTTTTTGCCTTACCTTGCCTTGCATTGCCCTTTTGCCTTGCCATGCCTTGTCTTGCTTTCTCTTTTGACTTGCCTTGCTTAGCTTTGCCCTTTTCCCTTGCCTTGCCTTGGTTTGCTTTTTTACCTTGCAATGCCTTGCTTTGCCCTTTTCCCTTGCCTTTCATTACCTTGCTTTCCCCATTTGCCTTGCCTTGCTTTGCCCTTTTGCCTTCTCTTGCATTGCCTTGCTTTGCTATTTAGACTTGCCTTGCATTGTCTTGCTTTCCCCTTTTGCCTTTCCTTGCTTTGCCCTTTTGCCTTGCCTTGCCTCGCCTTGCTTTGCTCTTTTGCCTTGCCTTGCCTTGCTTTGGCCTTTTGCCTTGCCTTTCTTTTCCATTTTGCCTTGCCTTGCCTTGCCTTGCCTTTCTTTGCCCTTTTGCCTTGCATTGCCCTTCTTTACCCGTTTCCCTTCCCTTGACATGCTTTGCCCTTTTGCCTTGCCTTGCCTCGCCTTGCTTTGCTCTTTTGCCTTGCCTTGCCTTGCTTTGGCCTTTTGCCTTGCCTTTCTTTTTCATTTTGCCTTGCCTTTCCTTGCCTTGCCTTTCTTTGCCCTTTTGCCTTGCATTGCCCTTCTTTACCCGTTTCTCTTCCCTTGACATGCTTTGCCCTTTTGCCTTGCCTTGCCTTGCTTTGCCCATTTACCTTGCCTTACCTTGCTTTGCTTTGCCCATTTGCCTTGCCTTGCCTTGCTTTAACCATTTGCTTTGCCTTCCCTTTCTTTAGCCTTTTGCCTTGCCTTGCCCTGCTTTGCCCTTTTCCTTTGCCTTTCATTACCTTGCTTTCCCCATTTGCCTTGCCTTGCTTTGCCCTTTAGACTTGCCTTGCATTGTCGTCCTTTGCCCTTTTGCCTTTCCTTTCTTTGCCCTTTTGCCTTGCATTGCCTTTCTTTACCCGTTTCTCTTCCCTTACCATGCTTTGCCCTTTTGCCTTGCCTTGCTTTGCTTTGCCATTTTTACCTTGCCTTACTTCTCCGTTTTGCCTTTCCTTGCCTTTCCTTTCTTTGCCGTTTTGCATTGCCTTCCCTTGCCTTTCTTTGCCCTTTTGCCTTGCCTTGCCTCGCTTTGCCCATTTACCTTGCCTTACCTTTCCTTACTTTTCCGTTTTGCCTTTCCTTGCCTTTCCTTTCTTTGCCCTTTTGCCTTGCCTTGCCTTGCTTTGCCCATTTGCCTTTCCTTTCTTTGCCTTTCTTTGCCTTTTTGCCTTGCCTTGCCTTGCATTACCCGTTTGCTTTGCCTTCCCTTTCTTTACCCTTTTGCCTTGCCTTGCATTGATTTGCCGTTTTACCTTGCCTTGCCTTGCCTTGCTCTTCCCTTTTGCCTTGCCTTGCCTTGTCTTGCTTTGCCCTTTTGCCTTGCATTACCTTGCTTTACCCTTTTCCCTTTCCTTGCCTTGCCTTGCTTTGCCCTTTTGCCTTGCCTTGCTTTGCCCTTTTGCGTTGCCTTGCCTTGATTTGCTCTTTTGTGTTGCCTTTGCATGCCTTGGTTTGCACTTTTGCCTTGCCTTCCCTTGCCTTTCTTTGCCCTTTTTCCTTGCCTTGCTTTGCGTTTTTGCCTTACCTTGCCTTGCATTGCCCTTTTGCCTTGCCATGCCTTGTCTTGCTTTCTCTTTTGACTTGCCTTGCTTAGCTTTGCCCTTTTCCCTTGCCTTGCCTTGGTTTGCTTTTTTACCTTGCAATGCCTTGCTTTGCCCTTTTCCCTTGCCTTTCATTACCTTGCTTTCCCCATTTGCCTTGCCTTGCTTTGCCCTTTTGCCTTCTCTTGCATTGCCTTGCTTTGCTATTTAGACTTGCCTTGCATTGTCTTGCTTTCCCCTTTTGCCTTTCCTTGCTTTGCCCTTCTGCCTTGCCTTGCCTCGCCTTGCTTTGCTCTTTTGCCTTGCCTTGCCTTGCTTTGGCCTTTTGCCTTGCCTTTCTTTTTCATTTTGCCTTGCCTTTCCTTGCCTTGCCTTTCTTTGCCCTTTTGCCTTGCATTGCCCTTCTTTACCCGTTTCTCTTCCCTTGACATGCTTGCCCTTTTGCCTTGCCTTGCCTTGCTTTGCCCATTTACCTTGCCTTACCTTGCTTTGCTTTGCCCATTTGCCTTGCCTTGCCTTGCTTTAACCATTTGCTTTGCCTTCCCTTTCTTTAGCCTTTTGCCTTGCCTTGCCCTGCTTTGCCCTTTTCCTTTGCCTTTCATTACCTTGCTTTCCCCATTTGCCTTGCCTTGCTTTGCCCTTTAGACTTGCCTTGCATTGTCGTCCTTTGCCCTTTTGCCTTTCCTTTCTTTGCCCTTTTGCCTTGCATTGCCTTTCTTTACCCGTTTCTCTTCCCTTACCATGCTTTGCCCTTTTGCCTTGCCTTGCTTTGCTTTGCCATTTTTACCTTGCCTTACCTTTCCTTACTTCTCCGTTTTGCCTTTCCTTGCCTTTCCTTTCTTTGCCGTTTTGCATTGCCTTCCCTTGCCTTTCTTTGCCCTTTTGCCTTGCCTTGCCTTGCTTTGCCCATTTACCTTGCCTTACCTTTCCTTACTTTTCCGTTTTGCCTTTCCTTGCCTTTCCTTTCTTTGCCGTTTTGCCTTGACTTGCCTTGCCTTGCTTTGCCCATTTGCCTTTCCTTTCTTTGCCTTTCTTTGCCTTTTTGCCTTGCCTTGCCTTGCATTACCCGTTTGCTTTGCCTTCCCTTTCTTTACCCTTTTGCCTTGCCTTGCATTGATTTGCCGTTTTACCTTGCCTTGCCTTGCCTTGCTCTTCCCTTTTGCCTTGCCTTGCCTTGTCTTGCTTTGCCCTTTTGCCTTGCATTACCTTGCTTTACCCTTTTCCCTTTCCTTGCCTTGCCTTGCTTTGCCCTTTTGCCTTGCCTTGCCTTGATTTGCTCTTTTGTGTTGCCTTTGCATGCCTTGGTTTGCACTTTTGCCTTGCCTTCCCTTGCCTTTCTTTGCCCTTTTTCCTTGCCTTGCTTTGCGTTTTTGCCTTACCTTGCCTTGCATTGCCCTTTTGCCTTGCCATGCCTTGTCTTGCTTTCTCTTTTGACTTGCCTTGCTTAGCTTTGCCCTTTTCCCTTGCCTTGCCTTGGTTTGCTTTTTTACCTTGCAATGCCTTGCTTTGCCCTTTTCCCTTGCCTTTCATTACCTTGCTTTCCCCATTTGCCTTGCCTTGCTTTGCCCTTTTGCCTTCTCTTGCATTGCCTTGCTTTGCTATTTAGACTTGCCTTGCATTGTCTTGCTTTCCCCTTTTGCCTTTCCTTGCTTTGCCCTTTTGCCTTGCCTTGCCTCGCCTTGCTTTGCTCTTTTGCCTTGCCTTGCCTTGCTTTGGCCTTTTGCCTTGCCTTTCTTTTTCATTTTGCCTTGCCTTTCCTTGCCTTGCCTTTCTTTGCCCTTTTGCCTTGCATTGCCCTTCTTTACCCGTTTCCCTTCCCTTGACATGCTTTGCCCTTTTGCCTTGCCTTGCCTCGCCTTGCTTTGCTCTTTTGCCTTGCCTTGCCTTGCTTTGGCCTTTTGCCTTGCCTTTCTTTTTCATTTTGCCTTGCCTTTCCTTGCCTTGCCTTTCTTTGCCCTTTTGCCTTGCATTGCCCTTCTTTACCCGTTTCTCTTCCCTTGACATGCTTTGCCCTTTTGCCTTGCCTTGCCTTGATTTGCCCATTTACCTTGCCTTACCTTGCTTTGCTTTGCCCATTTGCCTTGCCTTGCCTTGCTTTAACCATTTGCTTTGCCTTCCCTTTCTTTAGCCTTTTGCCTTGCCTTGCCCTGCTTTGCCCTTTTCCTTTGCCTTTCATTACCTTGCTTTCCCCATTTGCCTTGCCTTGCTTTGCCCTTTAGACTTGCCTTGCATTGTCGTCCTTTGCCGTTTTGCCTTTCCTTTCTTTGCCCTTTTGCCTTGCATTGCCTTTCTTTACCCGTTTCTCTTCCCTTACCATGCTTTGCCCTTTTGCCTTGCCTTGCTTTGCTTTGCCATTTTTACCTTGCCTTACTTCTCCGTTTTGCCTTTCCTTGCCTTTCCTTTCTTTGCCGTTTTGCATTGCCTTCCCTTGCCTTTCTTTGCCCTTTTGCCTTGCCTTGCCTTGCTTTGCCCATTTACCTTGCCTTACCTTTCCTTACTTTTCCGTTTTGCCTTTCCTTGCCTTTCCTTTCTTTGCCGTTTTGCCTTGACTTGCCTTGCCTTGCTTTGCCCATTTGCCTTTCCTTTCTTTGCCTTTCTTTGCCTTTTTGCCTTGCCTTGCCTTGCATTACCCGTTTGCTTTGCCTTCCCTTTCTTTACCCTTTTGCCTTGCCTTGCATTGATTTGCCGTTTTACCTTGCCTTGCCTTGCCTTGCTCTTCCCTTTTGCCTTGCCTTGCCTTGTCTTGCTTTGCCCTTTTGCCTTGCATTACCTTGCTTTACCCTTTTCCCTTTCCTTGCCTTGCCTTGCTTTGCCCTTTTGCCTTGCCTTGCTTTGCCCTTTTGCGTTGCCTTGCCTTGATTTGCTCTTTTGTGTTGCCTTTGCATGCCTTGGTTTGCACTTTTGCCTTGCCTTCCCTTGCCTTTCTTTGCCCTTTTTCCTTGCCTTGCTTTGCGTTTTTGCCTTACCTTGCCTTGCATTGCCCTTTTGCCTTGCCATGCCTTGTCTTGCTTTCTCTTTTGACTTGCCTTGCTTAGCTTTGCCCTTTTCCCTTGCCTTGCCTTGGTTTGCTTTTTTACCTTGCAATGCCTTGCTTTGCCCTTTTCCCTTGCCTTTCATTACCTTGCTTTCCCCATTTGCCTTGCCTTGCTTTGCCCTTTTGCCTTCTCTTGCATTGCCTTGCTTTGCTATTTAGACTTGCCTTGCATTGTCTTGCTTTCCCCTTTTGCCTTTCCTTGCTTTGCCCTTTTGCCTTGCCTTGCCTCGCCTTGCTTTGCTCTTTTGCCTTGCCTTGCCTTGCTTTGGCCTTTTGCCTTGCCTTTCTTTTTCATTTTGCCTTGCCTTTCCTTGCCTTGCCTTTCTTTGCCCTTTTGCCTTGCATTGCCCTTCTTTACCCGTTTCCCTTCCCTTGACATGCTTTGCCCTTTTGCCTTGCCTTGCCTCGCCTTGCTTTGCTCTTTTGCCTTGCCTTGCCTTGCTTTGGCCTTTTGCCTTGCCTTTCTTTTTCATTTTGCCTTGCCTTTCCTTGCCTTGCCTTTCTTTGCCCTTTTGCCTTGCATTGCCCTTCTTTACCCGTTTCTCTTCCCTTGACATGCTTTGCCCTTTTGCCTTGCCTTGCCTTGATTTGCCCATTTACCTTGCCTTACCTTGCTTTGCTTTGCCCATTTGCCTTGCCTTGCCTTGCTTTAACCATTTGCTTTGCCTTCCCTTTCTTTAGCCTTTTGCCTTGCCTTGCCCTGCTTTGCCCTTTTCCTTTGCCTTTCATTACCTTGCTTTCCCCATTTGCCTTGCCTTGCTTTGCCCTTTAGACTTGCCTTGCATTGTCGTCCTTTGCCCTTTTGCCTTTCCTTTCTTTGCCCTTTTGCCTTGCATTGCCTTTCTTTACCCGTTTCTCTTCCCTTACCATGCTTTGCCCTTTTGCCTTGCCTTGCTTTGCTTTGCCATTTTTACCTTGCCTTACTTCTCCGTTTTGCCTTTCCTTGCCTTTCCTTTCTTTGCCGTTTTGCATTGCCTTCCCTTGCCTTTCTTTGCCCTTTTGCCTTGCCTTGCCTTGCTTTGCCCATTTACCTTGCCTTACCTTTCCTTACTTTTCCGTTTTGCCTTTCCTTGCCTTTCCTTTCTTTGCCGTTTTGCCTTGACTTGCCTTGCCTTGCTTTGCCCATTTGCCTTTCCTTTCTTTGCCTTTCTTTGCCTTTTTGCCTTGCCTTGCCTTGCATTACCCGTTTGCTTTGCCTTCCCTTTCTTTACCCTTTTGCCTTGCCTTGCATTGATTTGCCGTTTTACCTTGCCTTGCCTTGCCTTGCTCTTCCCTTTTGCCTTGCCTTGCCTTGTCTTGCTTTGCCCTTTTGCCTTGCATTACCTTGCTTTACCCTTTTCCCTTTCCTTGCCTTGCCTTGCTTTGCCCTTTTGCCTTGCCTTGCTTTGCCCTTTTGCGTTGCCTTGCCTTGATTTGCTCTTTTGTGTTGCCTTTGCATGCCTTGGTTTGCACTTTTGCCTTGCCTTCCCTTGCCTTTCTTTGCCCTTTTTCCTTGCCTTGCTTTGCGTTTTTGCCTTACCTTGCCTTGCATTGCCCTTTTGCCTTGCCATGCCTTGTCTTGCTTTCTCTTTTGACTTGCCTTGCTTAGCTTTGCCCTTTTCCCTTGCCTTGCCTTGGTTTGCTTTTCTACCTTGCAATGCCTTGCTTTGCCCTTTTCCGTTGCCTTTCATTACCTTGCTTTCCCCATTTGCCTTGCCTTGGTTTGCCCTTTTGCCTTCTCTTGCATTGCCTTGCTTTGCTATTTAGACTTGCCTTGCATTGTCTTGCTTTCCCCTTTTGCCTTTCCTTGCTTTGCCCTTCTGCCTTGCCTTGCCTCGCCTTGCTTTGCTCTTTTGCCTTGCCTTGCCTTGCTTTGGCCTTTTGCCTTGCCTTTCTTTTTCATTTTGCCTTGCCTTTCCTTGCCTTGCCTTTCTTTGCCCTTTTGCCTTGCATTGCCCTTCTTTACCCGTTTCTCTTCCCTTGACATGCTTTGCCCTTTTGCCTTGCCTTGCCTTGATTTGCCCATTTACCTTGCCTTACCTTGCTTTGCTTTGCCCATGTGCCTTGCCTTGCCTTGCTTTAACCATTTGCTTTGCCTTCCCTTTCTTTAGCCTTTTGCCTTGCCTTGCCCTGCTTTGCCCTTTTCCTTTGCCTTTCATTACCTTGCTTTCCCCATTTGCCTTGCCTTGCTTTGCCCTTTAGACTTGCCTTGCATTGTCGTCCTTTGCCCTTTTGCCTTTCCTTTCTTTGCCCTTTTGCCTTGCATTGCCTTTCTTTACCCGTTTCTCTTCCCTTACCATGCTTTGCCCTTTTGCCTTGCCTTGCTTTGCTTTGCCATTTTTACCTTGCCTTACCTTTCCTTACTTCTCCGTTTTGCCTTTCCTTGCCTTTCCTTTCTTTGCCGTTTTGCATTGCCTTCCCTTGCCTTTCTTTGCCCTTTTGCCTTGCCTTGCCTTGCTTTGCCCATTTACCTTGCCTTACCTTTCCTTACTTTTCCGTTTTGCCTTTCCTTGCCTTTCCTTTCTTTGCCGTTTTGCCTTGACTTGCCTTGCCTTGCTTTGCCCATTTGCCTTTCCTTTCTTTGCCTTTCTTTGCCTTTTTGCCTTGCCTTGCCTTGCATTACCCGTTTGCTTTGCCTTCCCTTTCTTTACCCTTTTGCCTTGCCTTGCATTGATTTGCCGTTTTACCTTGCCTTGCCTTGCCTTGGTCTTCCCTTTTGCCTTGCCTTGCCTTGTCTTGCTTTGCCCTTTTGCCTTGCATTACCTTGCTTTACCCTTTTCCCTTTCCTTGCCTTGCCTTGCTTTGCCCTTTTGCCTTGCCTTGCTTTGCCCTTTTGCGTTGCCTTGCCTTGATTTGCTCTTTTGTGTTGCCTTTGCATGCCTTGGTTTGCGCTTTTGCCTTGCCTTCCCTTGCCTTTCTTTGCCCTTTTTCCTTGCCTTGCTTTGCGTTTTTGCCTTACCTTGCCTTGCATTGCCCTTTTGCCTTGCCATGCCTTGTCTTGCTTTCTCTTTTGACTTGCCTTGCTTAGCTTTGCCCTTTTCCCTTGCCTTGCCTTGGTTTGCTTTTTTACCTTGCAATGCCTTGCTTTGCCCTTTTCCGTTGCCTTTCATTACCTTGCTTTCCCCATTTGCCTTGCCTTGCTTTGCCCTTTTGCCTTCTCTTGCATTGCCTTGCTTTGCTATTTAGACTTGCCTTGCATTGTCTTGCTTTCCCCTTTTGCCTTTCCTTGCTTTGCCCTTTTGCCTTGCCTTGCCTCGCCTTGCTTTGCTCTTTTGCCTTGCCTTGCCTTGCTTTGGCCTTTTGCCTTGCCTTTCTTTTTCATTTTGCCTTGCCTTTCCTTGCCTTGCCTTTCTTTGCCCTTTTGCCTTGCATTGCCCTTCTTTACCCGTTTCTCTTCCCTTGACATGCTTGCCCTTTTGCCTTGCCTTGCCTTGATTTGCCCATTTACCTTGCCTTACCTTGCTTTGCTTTGCCCATTTGCCTTGCCTTGCCTTGCTTTAACCATTTGCTTTGCCTTCCCTTTCTTTAGCCTTTTGCCTTGCCTTGCCCTGCTTTGCCCTTTTCCTTTGCCTTTCATTACCTTGCTTTCCCCATTTGCCTTGCCTTGCTTTGCCCTTTAGACTTGCCTTGCATTGTCGTCCTTTGCCCTTTTGCCTTTCCTTTCTTTGCCCTTTTGCCTTGCATTGCCTTTCTTTACCCGTTTCTCTTCCCTTACCATGCTTTGCCCTTTTGCCTTGCCTTGCTTTGCTTTGCCATTTTTACCTTGCCTTACCTTTCCTTACTTCTCCGTTTTGCCTTTCCTTGCCTTTCCTTTCTTTGCCGTTTTGCATTGCCTTCCCTTGCCTTTCTTTGCCCTTTTGCCTTGCCTTGCCTTGCTTTGCCGATTTACCTTGCCTTACCTTTCCTTACTTTTCCGTTTTGCCTTTCCTTGCCTTTCCTTTCTTTGCCGTTTTGCCTTGACTTGCCTTGCCTTGCTTTGCCCATTTGCCTTTCCTTTCTTTGCCTTTCTTTGCCTTTTTGCCTTGCCTTGCCTTGCATTACCCGTTTGCTTTGCCTTCCCTTTCTTTACCCTTTTGCCTTGCCTTGCATTGATTTGCCGTTTTACCTTGCCTTGCCTTGCCTTGCTCTTCCCTTTTGCCTTGCCTTGCCTTGTCTTGCTTTGCCCTTTTGCCTTGCATTACCTTGCTTTACCCTTTTCCCTTTCCTTGCCTTGCCTTGCTTTGCCCTTTTGCGTTGCCTTGCTTTGCCCTTTTGCGTTGCCTTGCCTTGATTTGCTCTTTTGTGTTGCCTTTGCATGCCTTGGTTTGCACTTTTGCCTTGCCTTCCCTTGCCTTTCTTTGCCCTTTTTCCTTGCCTTGCTTTGCGTTTTTGCCTTACCTTGCCTTGCATTGCCCTTTTGCCTTGCCATGCCTTGTCTTGCTTTCTCTTTTGACTTGCCTTGCTTAGCTTTGCCCTTTTCCCTTGCCTTGCCTTGGTTTGCTTTTCTACCTTGCAATGCCTTGCTTTGCCCTTTTCCGTTGCCTTTCATTACCTTGCTTTCCCCTTTTGCCTTTCCTTGCTTTGCCCTTTTGCCTTGCCTTGCCTCGCCTTGCTTTGCTCTTTTGCCTTGCCTTGCCTTGCTTTGGCCTTTTGCCTTGCCTTTCTTTTTCATTTTGCCTTGCCTTTCCTTGCCTTGCCTTTCTTTGCCCTTTTGCCTTGCATTGCCCTTCTTTACCCGTTTCTCTTCCCTTTACATGCTTTGCCCTTTTGCCTTGCCTTGCCTCGCCTTGCTTTGCTCTTTTGCCTTGCCTTGCCTTGCTTTGGCCTTTTGCCTTGCCTTTCTTTTTCATTTTGCCTTGCCTTTCCTTGCCTTGCCTTTCTTTGCCCTTTTGCCTTGCATTGCCCTTCTTTACCCGTTTCTCTTCCCTTGACATGCTTTGCCCTTTTGCCTTGCCTTGCCTTGATTTGCCCATTTACCTTGCCTTACCTTGCTTTGCTTTGCCCATTTGCCTTGCCTTGCCTTGCTTTAACCATTTGCTTTGCCTTCCCTTTCTTTAGCCTTTTGCCTTGCCTTGCCCTGCTTTGCCCTTTTCCTTTGCCTTTCATTACCTTGCTTTCCCCATTTGCCTTGCCTTGCTTTGCCCTTTAGACTTGCCTTGCATTGTCGTCCTTTGCCCTTTTGCCTTTCCTTTCTTTGCCCTTTTGCCTTGCATTGCCTTTCTTTACCCGTTTCTCTTCCCTTACCATGCTTTGCCCTTTTGCCTTGCCTTGCTTTGCTTTGCCATTTTTACCTTGCCTTACCTTTCCTTACTTCTCCGTTTTGCCTTTCCTTGCCTTTCCTTTCTTTGCCGTTTTGCATTGCCTTCCCTTGCCTTTCTTTGCCCTTTTGCCTTGCCTTGCCTTGCTTTGCCCATTTACCTTGCCTTACCTTTCCTTACTTTTCCGTTTTGCCTTTCATTGCCTTTCCTTTCTTTGCCGTTTTGCCTTGACTTGCCTTGCCTTGCTTTGCCCATTTGCCTTTCCTTTCTTTGCCTTTCTTTGCCTTTTTGCCTTGCCTTGCCTTGCATTACCCGTTTGCTTTGCCTTCCCTTTCTTTACCCTTTTGCCTTGCCTTGCATTGATTTGCCGTTTTACCTTGCCTTGCCTTGCCTTGCTCTTCCCTTTTGCCTTGCCTTGCCTTGTCTTGCTTTGCCCTTTTGCCTTGCATTACCTTGCTTTACCCTTTTCTCTTTCCTTGCCTTGCCTTGCTTTGCCCTTTTGCCTTGCCTTGCTTTGCCCTTTTGCGTTGCCTTGCCTTGATTTGCTCTTTTGTGTTGCCTTTGCATGCCTTGGTTTGCACTTTTGCCTTGCCTTCCCTTGCCTTTCTTTGCCCTTTTTCCTTGCCTTGCTTTGCGTTTTTGCCTTACCTTGCCTTGCATTGCCCTTTTGCCTTGCCATGCCTTGTCTTGCTTTCTCTTTTGACTTGCCTTGCTTAGCTTTGCCCTTTTCCCTTGCCTTGCCTTGGTTTGCTTTTTTACCTTGCAATGCCTTGCTTTGCCCTTTTCCGTTGCCTTTCATTACCTTGCTTTCCCCATTTGCCTTGCCTTGGTTTGCCCTTTTGCCTTCTCTTGCATTGCCTTGCTTTGCTATTTAGACTTGCCTTGCATTGTCTTGCTTTCCCCTTTTGCCTTTCCTTGCTTTGCCCTTTTGCCTTGCCTTGCCTCGCCTTGCTTTGCTCTTTTGCCTTGCCTTGCCTTGCTTTGGCCTTTTGCCTTGCCTTTCTTTTTCATTTTGCCTTGCCTTTCCTTGCCTTGCCTTTCTTTGCCCTTTTGCCTTGCATTGCCCTTCTTTACCCGTTTCTCTTCCCTTGACATGCTTTGCCCTTTTGCCTTGCCTTGCCTTGCTTTGCCCATTTACCTTGCCTTACCTTGCTTTGCTTTGCCCATTTGCCTTGCCTTGCCTTAACCATTTGCTTTGCCTTCCCTTTCTTTAGCCTTTTGCCTTGCCTTGCCCTGCTTTGCCCTTTTCCTTTGCCTTTCATTACCTTGCTTTCCCCATTTGCCTTGCCTTGCTTTGCCCTTTAGACTTGCCTTGCATTGTCGTCCTTTGCCCTTTTGCCTTTCCTTTCTTTGCCCTTTTGCCTTGCATTGCCTTTCTTTACCCGTTTCTCTTCCCTTACCATGCTTTGCCCTTTTGCCTTGCCTTGCTTTGCTTTGCCATTTTTACCTTGCCTTACCTTTCCTTACTTCTCCGTTTTGCCTTTCCTTGCCTTTCCTTTCTTTGCCGTTTTGCATTGCCTTCCCTTGCCTTTCTTTGCCCTTTTGCCTTGCCTTGCCTTGCTTTGCCCATTTACCTTGCCTTACCTTTCCTTACTTTTCCGTTTTGCCTTTCCTTGCCTTTCCTTTCTTTGCCCTTTTGCCTTGACTTGCCTTGCCTTGCTTTGCCCATTTGCCTTTCCTTTCTTTGCCTTTCTTTGACTTTTTGCCTTGCCTTGCCTTGCATTACCCGTTTGCTTTGCCTTCCCTTTCTTTACCCTTTTGCCTTGCCTTGCATTGATTTGCCGTTTTACCTTGCCTTGCCTTGCCTTGCTCTTCCCTTTTGCCTTGCCTTGCCTTGTCTTGCTTTGCCCTTTTGCCTTGCATTACCTTGCTTTACCCTTTTCCCTTTCCTTGCCTTGCCTTGCTTTGCCCTTTTGCCTTGCCTTGCTTTGCCCTTTTGCGTTGCCTTGCCTTGATTTGCTCTTTTGTGTTGCCTTTGCATGCCTTGGTTTGCACTTTTGCCTTGCCTTCCCTTGCCTTTCTTTGCCCTTTTTCCTTGCCTTGCTTTGCGTTTTTGCCTTACCTTGCCTTGCATTGCCCTTTTGCCTTGCCATGCCTTGTCTTGCTTTCTCTTTTGACTTGCCTTGCTTAGCTTTGCCCTTTTCCCTTGCCTTGCCTTGGTTTGCTTTTTTACCTTGCAATGCCTTGCTTTGCCCTTTTCCGTTGCCTTTCATTACCTTGCTTTCCCCATTTGCCTTGCCTTGCTTTGCCCTTTAGACTTGCCTTGCATTGTCGTCCTTTGCCCTTTTGCCTTTCCTTTCTTTGCCCTTTTGCCTTGCATTGCCTTTCTTTACCCGTTTCTCTTCCCTTACCATGCTTTGCCCTTTTGCCTTGCCTTGCTTTGCTTTGCCATTTTTACCTTGCCTTACCTTTCCTTACTTCTCCGTTTTGCCTTTCCTTGCCTTTCCTTTCTTTGCCGTTTTGCATTGCCTTCCCTTGCCTTTCTTTGCCCTTTTGCCTTGCCTTGCCTTGCTTTGCCCATTTACCTTGCCTTACCTTTCCTTACTTTTCCGTTTTGCCTTTCCTTGCCTTTCCTTTCTTTGCCCTTTTGCCTTGCCTTGCCTTGCTTTGCCCATTTGCCTTTCCTTTCTTTGCCTTTCTTTGCCTTTTTGCCTTGCCTTGCCTTGCATTACCCGTTTGCTTTGCCTTCCCTTTCTTTACCCTTTTGCCTTGCCTTGCATTGATTTGCCGTTTTACCTTGCCTTGCCTTGCCTTGCTCTTCCCTTTTGCCTTGCCTTGCCTTGTCTTGCTTTGCCCTTGTGCCTTGCATTACCTTGCTTTACCCTTTTCCCTTTCCTTGCCTTGCCTTGCTTTGCCCTTTTGCCTTGCCTTGCTTTGCCCTTTTGCGTTGCCTTGCCTTGATTTGCTCTTTTGTGTTGCCTTTGCATGGCTTGGTTTGCACTTTTGCCTTGCCTTCCCTTGCCTTTCTTTGCCCTTTTTCCTTGCCTTGCTTTGCGTTTTTGCCTTACCTTGCCTTGCATTGCCCTTTTGCCTTGCCATGCCTGTCTTGCTTTCTCTTTTGACTTGCCTTGCTTAGCTTTGCCCTTTTCCCTTGCCTTGCCTTGGTTTGCTTTTTTACCTTGCAATGCCTTGCTTTGCCCTTTTCCGTTGCCTTTCATTACCTTGCTTTCCCCATTTGCCTTGCCTTGGTTTGCCCTTTTGCCTTCTCTTGCATTGCCTTGCTTTGCTATTTAGACTTGCCTTGCATTGTCTTGCTTTCCCCTTTTGCCTTTCCTTGCTTTGCCCTTTTGCCTTGCCTTGCCTCGCCTTGCTTTGCTCTTTTGCCTTGCCTTGCCTTGCTTTGGCCTTTTGCCTTGCCTTTCTTTTTCATTTTGCCTTGCCTTTCCTTGCCTTGCCTTTCTTTGCCCTTTTGCCTTGCATTGCCCTTCTTTACCCGTTTCTCTTCCCTTGACATGCTTTGCCCTTTTGCCTTGCCTTGCCTTGCTTTGCCCATTTACCTTGCCTTACCTTGCTTTGCTTTGCCCATTTGCCTTGCCTTGCCTTGCTTTAACCATTTGCTTTGCCTTCCCTTTCTTTAGCCTTTTGCCTTGCCTTGCCCTGCTTTGCCCTTTTCCTTTGCCTTTCATTACCTTGCTTTCCCCATTTGCCTTGCCTTGCTTTGCCCTTTAGACTTGCCTTGCATTGTCGTCCTTTGCCCTTTTGCCTTTCCTTTCTTTGCCCTTTTGCCTTGCATTGCCTTTCTTTACCCGTTTCTCTTCCCTTACCATGCTTTGCCCTTTTGCCTTGCCTTGCTTTGCTTTGCCATTTTTACCTTGCCTTACCTTTCCTTACTTCTCCGTTTTGCCTTTCCTTGCCTTTCCTTTCTTTGCCGTTTTGCATTGCCTTCCCTTGCCTTTCTTTGCCCTTTTGCCTTGCCTTGCCTTGCTTTGCCCATTTACCTTGCCTTACCTTTCCTTACTTTTCCGTTTTGCCTTTCCTTGCCTTTCCTTTCTTTGCCGTTTTGCCTTGACTTGCCTTGCCTTGCTTTGCCCATTTGCCTTTCCTTTCTTTGCCTTTCTTTGCCTTTTTGCCTTGCCTTGCCTTGCATTACCCGTTTGCTTTGCCTTCCCTTTCTTTACCCTTTTGCCTTGCCTTGCATTGATTTGCCGTTTTACCTTGCCTTGCCTTGCCTTGCTCTTCCCTTTTGCCTTGCCTTGCCTTGTCTTGCTTTGCCCTTTTGCCTTGCATTACCTTGCTTTACCCTTTTCCCTTTCCTTGCCTTGCCTTGCTTTGCCCTTTTGCCTTGCCTTGCTTTGCCCTTTTGCGTTGCCTTGCCTTGATTTGCTCTTTTGTGTTGCCTTTGCATGCCTTGGTTTGCACTTTTGCCTTGCCTTCCCTTGCCTTTCTTTGCCCTTTTTCCTTGCCTTGCTTTGCGTTTTTGCCTTACCTTGCCTTGCATTGCCCTTTTGCCTTGCCATGCCTTGTCTTGCTTTCTCTTTTGACTTGCCTTGCTTAGCTTTGCCCTTTTCCCTTGCCTTGCCTTGGTTTGCTTTTTTACCTTGCAATGCCTTGCTTTGCCCTTTTCCGTTGCCTTTCATTACCTTGCTTTCCCCATTTGCCTTGCCTTGGTTTGCCCTTTTGCCTTCTCTTGCATTGCCTTGCTTTGCTATTTAGACTTGCCTTGCATTGTCTTGCTTTCCCCTTTTGCCTTTCCTTGCTTTGCCCTTTTGCCTTGCCTTGCCTCGCCTTGCTTTGCTCTTTTGCCTTGCCTTGCCTTGCTTTGGCCTTTTGCCTTGCCTTTCTTTTTCATTTTGCCTTGCCTTTCCTTGCCTTGCCTTTCTTTGCCCTTTTGCCTTGCATTGCCCTTCTTTACCCGTTTCTCTTCCCTTGACATGCTTTGCCCTTTTGCCTTGCCTTGCCTCGCCTTGCTTTGCTCTTTTGCCTTGCCTTGCCTTGCTTTGGCCTTTTGCCTTGCCTTTCTTTTTCATTTTGCCTTGCCTTTCCTTGCCTTGCCTTTCTTTGCCCTTTTGCCTTGCATTGCCCTTCTTTACCCGTTTCTCTTCCCTTGACATGCTTTGCCCTTTTGCCTTGCCTTGCCTTGCTTTGCCCATTTACCTTGCCTTACCTTGCTTTGCTTTGCCCATTTGCCTTGCCTTGCCTTGCTTTAACCATTTGCTTTGCCTTCCCTTTCTTTAGCCTTTTGCCTTGCCTTGCCCTGCTTTGCCCTTTTCCTTTGCCTTTCATTACCTTGCTTTCCCCATTTGCCTTGCCTTGCTTTGCCCTTTAGACTTGCCTTGCATTGTCGTCCTTTGCCCTTTTGCCTTTCCTTTCTTTGCCCTTTTGCCTTGCATTGCCTTTCTTTACCCGTTTCTCTTCCCTTACCATGCTTTGCCCTTTTGCCTTGCCTTGCTTTGCTTTGCCATTTTTACCTTGCCTTACCTTTCCTTACTTCTCCGTTTTGCCTTTCCTTGCCTTTCCTTTCTTTGCCGTTTTGCATTGCCTTCCCTTGCCTTTCTTTGCCCTTTTGCCTTGCCTTGCCTTGCTTTGCCCATTTACCTTGCCTTACCTTTCCTTACTTTTCCGTTTTGCCTTTCCTTGCCTTTCCTTTCTTTGCCGTTTTGCCTTGACTTGCCTTGCCTTGCTTTGCCCATTTGCCTTTCCTTTCTTTGCCTTTCTTTGCCTTTTTGCCTTGCCTTGCCTTGCATTACCCGTTTGCTTTGCCTTCCCTTTCTTTACCCTTTTGCCTTGCCTTGCATTGATTTGCCGTTTTACCTTGCCTTGCCTTGCCTTGCTCTTCCCTTTTGCCTTGCCTTGCCTTGTCTTGCTTTGCCCTTTTGCCTTGCATTACCTTGCTTTACCCTTTTCCCTTTCCTTGCCTTGCCTTGCTTTGCCCTTTTGCCTTGCCTTGCTTTGCCCTTTTGCGTTGCCTTGCCTTGATTTGCTCTTTTGTGTTGCCTTTGCATGCCTTGGTTTGCACTTTTGCCTTGCCTTCCCTTGCCTTTCTTTGCCCTTTTTCCTTGCCTTGCTTTGCGTTTTTGCCTTACCTTGCCTTGCATTGCCCTTTTGCCTTGCCATGCCTTGTCTTGCTTTCTCTTTTGACTTGCCTTGCTTAGCTTTGCCCTTTTCCCTTGCCTTGCCTTTGTTTGCTTTTTTACCTTGCAATGCCTTGCTTTGCCCTTTTCCGTTGCCTTTCATTACCTTGCTTTCCCCATTTGCCTTGCCTTGGTTTGCCCTTTTGCCTTCTCTTGCATTGCCTTGCTTTGCTATTTAGACTTGCCTTGCATTGTCTTGCTTTCCCCTTTTGCCTTTCCTTGCTTTGCCCTTTTGCCTTGCCTTGCCTCGCCTTGCTTTGCTCTTTTGCCTTGCCTTGCCTTGCTTTGGCCTTTTGCCTTGCCTTTCTTTTTCATTTTGCCTTGCCTTTCCTTGCCTTGCCTTTCTTTGCCCTTTTGCCTTGCATTGCCCTTCTTTACCCGTTTCTCTTCCCTTGACATGCTTTGCCCTTTTGCCTTGCCTTGCCTTGCTTTGCCCATTTACCTTGCCTTACCTTGCTTTGCTTTGCCCATTTGCCTTGCCTTGCCTTGCTTTAACCATTTGCTTTGCCTTCCCTTTCTTTAGCCTTTTGCCTTGCCTTGCCCTGCTTTGCCCTTTTCCTTTGCCTTTCATTACCTTGCTTTCCCCATTTGCCTTGCCTTGCTTTGCCCTTTAGACTTGCCTTGCATTGTCGTCCTTTGCCCTTTTGCCTTTCCTTTCTTTGCCCTTTTGCCTTGCATTGCCTTTCTTTACCCGTTTCTCTTCCCTTACCATGCTTTGCCCTTTTGCCTTGCCTTGCTTTGCTTTGCCATTTTTACCTTGCCTTACCTTTCCTTACTTCTCCGTTTTGCCTTTCCTTGCCTTTCCTTTCTTTGCCGTTTTGCATTGCCTTCCCTTGCCTTTCTTTGCCCTTTTGCCTTGCCTTGCCTTGCTTTGCCCATTTACCTTGCCTTACCTTTCCTTACTTTTCCGTTTTGCCTTTCCTTGCCTTTCCTTTCTTTGCCGTTTTGCCTTGACTTGCCTTGCCTTGCTTTGCCCATTTGCCTTTCCTTTCTTTGCCTTTCTTTGCCTTTTTGCCTTGCCTTGCCTTGCATTACCCGTTTGCTTTGCCTTCCCTTTCTTTACCCTTTTGCCTTGCCTTGCATTGATTTGCCGTTTTACCTTGCCTTGCCTTGCCTTGCTCTTCCCTTTTGCCTTGCCTTGCCTTGTCTTGCTTTGCCCTTTTGCCTTGCATTACCTTGCTTTACCCTTTTCCCTTTCCTTGCCTTGCCTTGCTTTGCCCTTTTGCCTTGCCTTGCTTTACCCTTTTGCGTTGCCTTGCCTTGATTTGCTCTTTTGTGTTGCCTTTGCATGCCTTGGTTTGCACTTTTGCCTTGCCTTCCCTTGCCTTTCTTTGCCCTTTTTCCTTGCCTTGCTTTGCGTTTTTGCCTTACCTTGCCTTGCATTGCCCTTTTGCCTTGCCATGCCTTGTCTTGCTTTCTCTTTTGACTTGCCTTGCTTAGCTTTGCCCTTTTCCCTTGCCTTGCCTTGGTTTGCTTTTTTACCTTGCAATGCCTTGCTTTGCCCTTTTCCCTTGCCTTTCATTACCTTGCTTTCCCCATTTGCCTTGCCTTGGTTTGCCCTTTTGCCTTCTCTTGCATTGCCTTGCTTTGCTATTTAGACTTGCCTTGCATTGTCTTGCTTTCCCCTTTTGCCTTTCCTTGCTTTGCCCTTTTGCCTTGCCTTGCCTCGCCTTGCTTTGCTCTTTTGCCTTGCCTTGCCTTGCTTTGGCCTTTTGCCTTGCCTTTCTTTTTCATTTTGCCTTGCCTTTCCTTGCCTTGCCTTTCTTTGCCCTTTTGCCTTGCATTGCCCTTCTTTACCCGTTTCTCTTCCCTTGACATGCTTTGCCCTTTTGCCTTGCCTTGCCTTGCTTTGCCCATTTACCTTGCCTTACCTTGCTTTGCTTTGCCCATTTGCCTTGCCTTGCCTTGCTTTAACCATTTGCTTTGCCTTCCCTTTCTTTAGCCTTTTGCCTTGCCTTGCCCTGCTTTGCCCTTTTCCTTTGCCTTTCATTACCTTGCTTTCCCCATTTGCCTTGCCTTGCTTTGCCCTTTAGACTTGCCTTGCATTGTCGTCCTTTGCCCTTTTGCCTTTCCTTTCTTTGCCCTTTTGCCTTGCATTGCCTTTCTTTACCCGTTTCTCTTCCCTTACCATGCTTTGCCCTTTTGCCTTGCCTTGCTTTGCTTTGCCATTTTTACCTTGCCTTACCTTTCCTTACTTCTCCGTTTTGCCTTTCCTTGCCTTTCCTTTCTTTGCCGTTTTGCATTGCCTTCCCTTGCCTTTCTTTGCCCTTTTGCCTTGCCTTGCCTTGCTTTGCCGATTTACCTTGCCTTACCTTTCCTTACTTTTCCGTTTTGCCTTTCCTTGCCTTTCCTTTCTTTGCCGTTTTGCCTTGACTTGCCTTGCCTTGCTTTGCCCATTTGCCTTTCCTTTCTTTGCCTTTCTTTGCCTTTTTGCCTTGCCTTGCCTTGCATTACCCGTTTGCTTTGCCTTCCCTTTCTTTACCCTTTTGCCTTGCCTTGCATTGATTTGCCGTTTTACCTTGCCTTGCCTTGCCTTGCTCTTCCCTTTTGCCTTGCCTTGCCTTGTCTTGCTTTGCCCTTTTGCCTTGCATTACCTTGCTTTACCCTTTTCCCTTTCCTTGCCTTGCCTTGCTTTGCCCTTTTGCCTTGCCTTGCTTTGCCCTTTTGCGTTGCCTTGCCTTGATTTGCTCTTTTGTGTTGCCTTTGCATGCCTTGGTTTGCACTTTTGCCTTGCCTTCCCTTGCCTTTCTTTGCCCTTTTTCCTTGCCTTGCTTTGCGTTTTTGCCTTACCTTGCCTTGCATTGCCCTTTTGCCTTGCCATGCCTTGTCTTGCTTTCTCTTTTGACTTGCCTTGCTTAGCTTTGCCCTTTTCCCTTGCCTTGCCTTGGTTTGCTTTTTTACCTTGCAATGCCTTGCTTTGCCCTTTTCCGTTGCCTTTCATTACCTTGCTTTCCCCATTTGCCTTGCCTTGGTTTGCCCTTTTGCCTTCTCTTGCATTGCCTTGCTTTGCTATTTAGACTTGCCTTGCATTGTCTTGCTTTCCCCTTTTGCCTTTCCTTGCTTTGCCCTTTTGCCTTGCCTTGCCTCGCCTTGCTTTGCTCTTTTGCCTTGCCTTGCCTTGCTTTGGCCTTTTGCCTTGCCTTTCTTTTTCATTTTGCCTTGCCTTTCCTTGCCTTGCCTTTCTTTGCCCTTTTGCCTTGCATTGCCCTTCTTTACCCGTTTCTCTTCCCTTGACATGCTTTGCCCTTTTGCCTTGCCTTGCCTTGCTTTGCCCATTTACCTTGCCTTACCTTGCTTTGCTTTGCCCATTTGCCTTGCCTTGCCTTGCTTTAACCATTTGCTTTGCCTTCCCTTTCTTTAGCCTTTTGCCTTGCCTTGCCCTGCTTTGCCCTTTTCCTTTGCCTTTCATTACCTTGCTTTCCCCATTTGCCTTGCCTTGCTTTGCCCTTTAGACTTGCCTTGCATTGTCGTCCTTTGCCCTTTTGCCTTTCCTTTCTTTGCCCTTTTGCCTTGCATTGCCTTTCTTTACCCGTTTCTCTTCCCTTACCATGCTTTGCCCTTTTGCCGTGCCTTGCTTTGCTTTGCCATTTTTACCTTGCCTTACCTTTCCTTACTTCTCCGTTTTGCCTTTCCTTGCCTTTCCTTTCTTTGCCGTTTTGCATTGCCTTCCCTTGCCTTTCTTTGCCCTTTTGCCTTGCCTTGCCTTGCTTTGCCCATTTGCCTTTCCTTTCTTTGCCTTTCTTTGCCTTTTTGCCTTGCCTTGCCTTGCATTACCCGTTTGCTTTGCCTTCCCTTTCTTTACCCTTTTGCCTTGCCTTGCATTGATTTGCCGTTTTACCTTGCCTTGCCTTGCCTTGCTCTTCCCTTTTGCCTTGCCTTGCCTTGTCTTGCTTTGCCCTTTTGCCTTGCATTACCTTGCTTTACCCTTTTCCCTTTCCTTGCCTTGCCTTGCTTTGCCCTTTTGCCTTGCCTTGCTTTGCCCTTTTGCGTTGCCTTGCCTTGATTTGCTCTTTTGTGTTGCCTTTGCATGCCTTGGTTTGCACTTTTGCCTTGCCTTCCCTTGCCTTTCTTTGCCCTTTTTCCTTGCCTTGCTTTGCGTTTTTGCCTTACCTTGCCTTGCATTGCCCTTTTGCCTTGCCATGCCTTGTCTTGCTTTCTCTTTTGACTTGCCTTGCTTAGCTTTGCCCTTTTCCCTTGCCTTGCCTTGGTTTGCTTTTTTACCTTACAATGCCTTGCTTTGCCCTTTTCCGTTGCCTTTCATTACCTTGCTTTCCCCATTTGCCTTGCCTTGGTTTGCCCTTTTGCCTTCTCTTGCATTGCCTTGCTTTGCTATTTAGACTTGCCTTGCATTGTCTTGCTTTCCCCTTTTGCCTTTCCTTGCTTTGCCCTTTTGCCTTGCCTTGCCTCGCCTTGCTTTGCTCTTTTGCCTTGCCTTGCCTTGCTTTGGCCTTTTGCCTTGCCTTTCTTTTTCATTTTGCCTTGCCTTTCCTTGCCTTGCCTTTCTTTGCCCTTTTGCCTTGCATTGCCCTTCTTTACCCGTTTCTCTTCCCTTGACATGCTTTGCCCTTTTGCCTTGCCTTGCCTTGCTTTGCCCATTTACCTTGCCTTACCTTGCTTTGCTTTGCCCATTTGCCTTGCCTTGCCTTGCTTTAACCATTTGCTTTGCCTTCCCTTTCTTTAGCCTTTTGCTTTGCCTTGCCCTGCTTTGCCCTTTTCCTTTGCCTTTCATTACCTTGCTTTCCCCATTTGCCTTGCCTTGCT
This sequence comes from Columba guinea, assembly GCA_032206185.1. Classification (NCBI taxonomy): domain Eukaryota; kingdom Metazoa; phylum Chordata; class Aves; order Columbiformes; family Columbidae; genus Columba; species Columba guinea. The sequence goes on along the minus strand of JAVLUU010000613.1, from coordinate 155,511 downwards.
TTGCCCTTTAGACTTGCCTTGCATTGTCGTCCTTTGCCCTTTTGCCTTTCCTTTCTTTGCCCTTTTGCCTTGCATTGCCTTTCTTTACCCGTTTCTCTTCCCTTACCATGCTTTGCCCTTTTGCCTTGCCTTGCTTTGCTTTGCCATTTTTACCTTGCCTTACCTTTCCTTACTTCTCCGTTTTGCCTTTCCTTGCCTTTCCTTTCTTTGCCGTTTTGCATTGCCTTCCCTTGCCTTTCTTTGCCCTTTTGCCTTGCCTTGCCTTGCTTTGCCCATTTACCTTGCCTTACCTTTCCTTACTTTTCCGTTTTGCCTTTCCTTGCCTTTCCTTTCTTTGCCGTTTTGCCTTGACTTGCCTTGCCTTGCTTTGCCCATTTGCCTTTCCTTTCTTTGCCTTTCTTTGCCTTTTTGCCTTGCCTTGCCTTGCATTACCCGTTTGCTTTGCCTTCCCTTTCTTTACCCTTTTGCCTTGCCTTGCATTGATTTGCCGTTTTACCTTGCCTTGCCTTGCCTTGCTCTTCCCTTTTGCCTTGCCTTGCCTTGTCTTGCTTTGCCCTTTTGCCTTGCATTACCTTGCTTTACCCTTTTCCCTTTCCTTGCCTTGCCTTGCTTTGCCCTTTTGCCTTGCCTTGCTTTGCCCTTTTGCGTTGCCTTGCCTTGATTTGCTCTTTTGTGTTGCCTTTGCATGCCTTGGTTTGCGCTTTTGCCTTGCCTTCCCTTGCCTTTCTTTGCCCTTTTTCCTTGCCTTGCTTTGCGTTTTTGCCTTACCTTGCCTTGCATTGCCCTTTTGCCTTGCCATGCCTTGTCTTGCTTTCTCTTTTGACTTGCCTTGCTTAGCTTTGCCCTTTTCCCTTGCCTTGCCTTGGTTTGCTTTTTTACCTTACAATGCCTTGCTTTGCCCTTTTCCGTTGCCTTTCATTACCTTGCTTTCCCCATTTGCCTTGCCTTGGTTTGCCCTTTTGCCTTCTCTTGCATTGCCTTGCTTTGCTATTTAGACTTGCCTTGCATTGTCTTGCTTTCCCCTTTTGCCTTTCCTTGCTTTGCCCTTTTGCCTTGCCTTGCCTCGCCTTGCTTTGCTCTTTTGCCTTGCCTTGCCTTGCTTTGGCCTTTTGCCTTGCCTTTCTTTTTCATTTTGCCTTGCCTTTCCTTGCCTTGCCTTTCTTTGCCCTTTTGCCTTGCATTGCCCTTCTTTACCCGTTTCTCTTCCCTTGACATGCTTTGCCCTTTTGCCTTGCCTTGCCTTGCTTTGCCCATTTACCTTGCCTTACCTTGCTTTGCTTTGCCCATTTGCCTTGCCTTGCCTTGCTTTAACCATTTGCTTTGCCTTCCCTTTCTTTAGCCTTTTGCCTTGCCTTGCCCTGCTTTGCCCTTTTCCTTTGCCTTTCATTACCTTGCTTTCCCCATTTGCCTTGCCTTGCTTTGCCCTTTAGACTTGCCTTGCATTGTCGTCCTTTGCCCTTTTGCCTTTCCTTTCTTTGCCCTTTTGCCTTGCATTGCCTTTCTTTACCCGTTTCTCTTCCCTTACCATGCTTTGCCCTTTTGCCTTGCCTTGCTTTGCTTTGCCATTTTTACCTTGCCTTACCTTTCCTTACTTCTCCGTTTTGCCTTTCCTTGCCTTTCCTTTCTTTGCCGTTTTGCATTGCCTTCCCTTGCCTTTCTTTGCCCTTTTGCCTTGCCTTGCCTTGCTTTGCCCATTTACCTTGCCTTACCTTTCCTTACTTTTCCGTTTTGCCTTTCCTTGCCTTTCCTTTCTTTGCCGTTTTGCCTTGACTTGCCTTGCCTTGCTTTGCCCATTTGCCTTTCCTTTCTTTGCCTTTCTTTGCCTTTTTGCCTTGCCTTGCCTTGCATTACCCGTTTGCTTTGCCTTCCCTTTCTTTACCCTTTTGCCTTGCCTTGCATTGATTTGCCGTTTTACCTTGCCTTGCCTTGCCTTGGTCTTCCCTTTTGCCTTGCCTTGCCTTGTCTTGCTTTGCCCTTTTGCCTTGCATTACCTTGCTTTACCCTTTTCCCTTTCCTTGCCTTGCCTTGCTTTGCCCTTTTGCCTTGCCTTGCTTTGCCCTTTTGCGTTGCCTTGCCTTGATTTGCTCTTTTGTGTTGCCTTTGCATGCCTTGGTTTGCACTTTTGCCTTGCCTTCCCTTGCCTTTCTTTGCCCTTTTTCCTTGCCTTGCTTTGCGTTTTTGCCTTACCTTGCCTTGCATTGCCCTTTTGCCTTGCCATGCCTTGTCTTGCTTTCTCTTTTGACTTGCCTTGCTTAGCTTTGCCCTTTTCCCTTGCCTTGCCTTGGTTTGCTTTTTTACCTTGCAATGCCTTGCTTTGCCCTTTTCCGTTGCCTTTCATTACCTTGCTTTCCCCATTTGCCTTGCCTTGGTTTGCCCTTTTGCCTTCTCTTGCATTGCCTTGCTTTGCTATTTAGACTTGCCTTGCATTGTCTTGCTTTCCCCTTTTGCCTTTCCTTGCTTTGCCCTTTTGCCTTGCCTTGCCTCGCCTTGCTTTGCTCTTTTGCCTTGCCTTGCCTTGCTTTGGCCTTTTGCCTTGCCTTTCTTTTTCATTTTGCCTTGCCTTTCCTTGCCTTGCCTTTCTTTGCCCTTTTGCCTTGCATTGCCCTTCTTTACCCGTTTCTCTTCCCTTGACATGCTTTGCCCTTTTGCCTTGCCTTGCCTTGCTTTGCCCATTTACCTTGCCTTACCTTGCTTTGCTTTGCCCATTTGCCTTGCCTTGCCTTGCTTTAACCATTTGCTTTGCCTTCCCTTTCTTTAGCCTTTTGCCTTGCCTTGCCCTGCTTTGCCCTTTTCCTTTGCCTTTCATTACCTTGCTTTCCCCATTTGCCTTGCCTTGCTTTGCCCTTTAGACTTGCCTTGCATTGTCGTCCTTTGCCCTTTTGCCTTTCCTTTCTTTGCCCTTTTGCCTTGCATTGCCTTTCTTTACCCGTTTCTCTTCCCTTACCATGCTTTGCCCTTTTGCCTTGCCTTGCTTTGCTTTGCCATTTTTACCTTGCCTTACCTTTCCTTACTTCTCCGTTTTGCCTTTCCTTGCCTTTCCTTTCTTTGCCGTTTTGCATTGCCTTCCCTTGCCTTTCTTTGCCCTTTTGCCTTGCCTTGCCTTGCTTTGCCCATTTACCTTGCCTTACCTTTCCTTACTTTTCCGTTTTGCCTTTCCTTGCCTTTCCTTTCTTTGCCGTTTTGCCTTGACTTGCCTTGCCTTGCTTTGCCCATTTGCCTTTCCTTTCTTTGCCTTTCTTTGCCTTTTTGCCTTGCCTTGCCTTGCATTACCCGTTTGCTTTGCCTTCCCTTTCTTTACCCTTTTGCCTTGCCTTGCATTGATTTGCCGTTTTACCTTGCCTTGCCTTGCCTTGGTCTTCCCTTTTGCCTTGCCTTGCCTTGTCTTGCTTTGCCCTTTTGCCTTGCATTACCTTGCTTTACCCTTTTCCCTTTCCTTGCCTTGCCTTGCTTTGCCCTTTTGCCTTGCCTTGCTTTGCCCTTTTGCGTTGCCTTGCCTTGATTTGCTCTTTTGTGTTGCCTTTGCATGCCTTGGTTTGCACTTTTGCCTTGCCTTCCCTTGCCTTTCTTTGCCCTTTTTCCTTGCCTTGCTTTGCGTTTTTGCCTTACCTTGCCTTGCATTGCCCTTTTGCCTTGCCATGCCTTGTCTTGCTTTCTCTTTTGACTTGCCTTGCTTAGCTTTGCCCTTTTCCCTTGCCTTGCCTTGGTTTGCTTTTTTACCTTGCAATGCCTTGCTTTGCCCTTTTCCGTTGCCTTTCATTACCTTGCTTTCCCCATTTGCCTTGCCTTGGTTTGCCCTTTTGCCTTCTCTTGCATTGCCTTGCTTTGCTATTTAGACTTGCCTTGCATTGTCTTGCTTTCCCCTTTTGCCTTTCCTTGCTTTGCCCTTTTGCCTTGCCTTGCCTCGCCTTGCTTTGCTCTTTTGCCTTGCCTTGCCTTGCTTTGGCCTTTTGCCTTGCCTTTCTTTTTCATTTTGCCTTGCCTTTCCTTGCCTTGCCTTTCTTTGCCCTTTTGCCTTGCATTGCCCTTCTTTACCCGTTTCTCTTCCCTTGACATGCTTTGCCCTTTTGCCTTGCCTTGCCTTGCTTTGCCCATTTACCTTGCCTTACCTTGCTTTGCTTTGCCCATTTGCCTTGCCTTGCCTTGCTTTAACCATTTGCTTTGCCTTCCCTTTCTTTAGCCTTTTGCCTTGCCTTGCCCTGCTTTGCCCTTTTCCTTTGCCTTTCATTACCTTGCTTTCCCCATTTGCCTTGCCTTGCTTTGCCCTTTAGACTTGCCTTGCATTGTCGTCCTTTGCCCTTTTGCCTTTCCTTTCTTTGCCCTTTTGCCTTGCATTGCCTTTCTTTACCCGTTTCTCTTCCCTTACCATGCTTTGCCCTTTTGCCGTGCCTTGCTTTGCTTTGCCATTTTTACCTTGCCTTACCTTTCCTTACTTCTCCGTTTTGCCTTTCCTTGCCTTTCCTTTCTTTGCCGTTTTGCATTGCCTTCCCTTGCCTTTCTTTGCCCTTTTGCCTTGCCTTGCCTTGCTTTGCCCATTTGCCTTTCCTTTCTTTGCCTTTCTTTGCCTTTTTGCCTTGCCTTGCCTTGCATTACCCGTTTGCTTTGCCTTCCCTTTCTTTACCCTTTTGCCTTGCCTTGCATTGATTTGCCGTTTTACCTTGCCTTGCCTTGCCTTGCTCTTCCCTTTTGCCTTGCCTTGCCTTGTCTTGCTTTGCCCTTTTGCCTTGCATTACCTTGCTTTACCCTTTTCCCTTTCCTTGCCTTGCCTTGCTTTGCCCTTTTGCCTTGCCTTGCTTTGCCCTTTTGCGTTGCCTTGCCTTGATTTGCTCTTTTGTGTTGCCTTTGCATGCCTTGGTTTGCACTTTTGCCTTGCCTTCCCTTGCCTTTCTTTGCCCTTTTTCCTTGCCTTGCTTTGCGTTTTTGCCTTACCTTGCCTTGCATTGCCCTTTTGCCTTGCCATGCCTTGTCTTGCTTTCTCTTTTGACTTGCCTTGCTTAGCTTTGCCCTTTTCCCTTGCCTTGCCTTGGTTTGCTTTTTTACCTTGCAATGCCTTGCTTTGCCCTTTTCCGTTGCCTTTCATTACCTTGCTTTCCCCATTTGCCTTGCCTTGGTTTGCCCTTTTGCCTTCTCTTGCATTGCCTTGCTTTGCTATTTAGACTTGCCTTGCATTGTCTTGCTTTCCCCTTTTGCCTTTCCTTGCTTTGCCCTTTTGCCTTGCCTTGCCTCGCCTTGCTTTGCTCTTTTGCCTTGCCTTGCCTTGCTTTGGCCTTTTGCCTTGCCTTTCTTTTTCATTTTGCCTTGCCTTTCCTTGCCTTGCCTTTCTTTGCCCTTTTGCCTTGCATTGCCCTTCTTTACCCGTTTCTCTTCCCTTGACATGCTTTGCCCTTTTGCCTTGCCTTGCCTTGCTTTGCCCATTTACCTTGCCTTACCTTGCTTTGCTTTGCCCATTTGCCTTGCCTTGCCTTGCTTTAACCATTTGCTTTGCCTTCCCTTTCTTTAGCCTTTTGCCTTGCCTTGCCCTGCTTTGCCCTTTTCCTTTGCCTTTCATTACCTTGCTTTCCCCATTTGCCTTGCCTTGCTTTGCCCTTTAGACTTGCCTTGCATTGTCGTCCTTTGCCCTTTTGCCTTTCCTTTCTTTGCCCTTTTGCCTTGCATTGCCTTTCTTTACCCGTTTCTCTTCCCTTACCATGCTTTGCCCTTTTGCCTTGCCTTGCTTTGCTTTGCCATTTTTACCTTGCCTTACCTTTCCTTACTTCTCCGTTTTGCCTTTCCTTGCCTTTCCTTTCTTTGCCGTTTTGCATTGCCTTCCCTTGCCTTTCTTTGCCCTTTTGCCTTGCCTTGCCTTGCTTTGCCCATTTACCTTGCCTTACCTTTCCTTACTTTTCCGTTTTGCCTTTCCTTGCCTTTCCTTTCTTTGCCGTTTTGCCTTGACTTGCCTTGCCTTGCTTTGCCCATTTGCCTTTCCTTTCTTTGCCTTTCTTTGCCTTTTTGCCTTGCCTTGCCTTGCATTACCCGTTTGCTTTGCCTTCCCTTTCTTTACCCTTTTGCCTTGCCTTGCATTGATTTGCCGTTTTACCTTGCCTTGCCTTGCCTTGCTCTTCCCTTTTGCCTTGCCTTGCCTTGTCTTGCTTTGCCCTTTTGCCTTGCATTACCTTGCTTTACCCTTTTCCCTTTCCTTGCCTTGCCTTGCTTTGCCCTTTTGCCTTGCCTTGCTTTGCCCTTTTGCGTTGCCTTGCCTTGATTTGCTCTTTTGTGTTGCCTTTGCATGCCTTGGTTTGCACTTTTGCCTTGCCTTCCCTTGCCTTTCTTTGCCCTTTTTCCTTGCCTTGCTTTGCGTTTTTGCCTTACCTTGCCTTGCATTGCCCTTTTGCCTTGCCATGCCTTGTCTTGCTTTCTCTTTTGACTTGCCTTGCTTAGCTTTGCCCTTTTCCCTTGCCTTGCCTTGGTTTGCTTTTTTACCTTGCAATGCCTTGCTTTGCCCTTTTCCGTTGCCTTTCATTACCTTGCTTTCCCCATTTGCCTTGCCTTGGTTTGCCCTTTTGCCTTCTCTTGCATTGCCTTGCTTTGCTATTTAGACTTGCCTTGCATTGTCTTGCTTTCCCCTTTTGCCTTGCCTTGCTTTGCCCTTTTGCCTTGCCTTGCCTCGCCTTGCTTTGCTCTTTTGCCTTGCCTTGCTTTGCTTTGGCCTTTTGCCTTGCCTTTCTTTTTCATTTTGCCTTGCCTTTCCTTGCCTTGCCTTTCTTTGCCCTTTTGCCTTGCATTGCCCTTCTTTACCCGTTTCTCTTCCCTTGACATGCTTTGCCCTTTTGCCTTGCCTTGCCTTGCTTTGCCCATTTACCTTGCCTTACCTTGCTTTGCTTTGCCCATTTGCCTTGCCTTGCCTTGCTTTAACCATTTGCTTTGCCTTCCCTTTCTTTAGCCTTTTGCCTTGCCTTGCCCTGCTTTGCCCTTTTCCTTTGCCTTTCATTACCTTGCTTTCCCCATTTGCCTTGCCTTGCTTTGCCCTTTAGACTTGCCTTGCATTGTCGTCCTTTGCCCTTTTGCCTTTCCTTTCTTTGCCCTTTTGCCTTGCATTGCCTTTCTTTACCCGTTTCTCTTCCCTTACCATGCTTTGCCCTTTTGCCTTGCCTTGCTTTGCTTTGCCATTTTTACCTTGCCTTACCTTTCCTTACTTCTCCGTTTTGCCTTTCCTTGCCTTTCCTTTCTTTGCCGTTTTGCATTGCCTTCCCTTGCCTTTCTTTGCCCTTTTGCCTTGCCTTGCCTTGCTTTGCCCATTTACCTTGCCTTACCTTTCCTTACTTTTCCGTTTTGCCTTTCCTTGCCTTTCCTTTCTTTGCCGTTTTGCCTTGACTTGCCTTGCCTTGCTTTGCCCATTTGCCTTTCCTTTCTTTGCCTTTCTTTGCCTTTTTGCCTTGCCTTGCCTTGCATTACCCGTTTGCTTTGCCTTCCCTTTCTTTACCCTTTTGCCTTGCCTTGCATTGATTTGCCGTTTTACCTTGCCTTGCCTTGCCTTGGTCTTCCCTTTTGCCTTGCCTTGCCTTGTCTTGCTTTGCCCTTTTGCCTTGCATTACCTTGCTTTACCCTTTTCCCTTTCCTTGCCTTGCCTTGCTTTGCCCTTTTGCCTTGCCTTGCTTTGCCCTTTTGCGTTGCCTTGCCTTGATTTGCTCTTTTGTGTTGCCTTTGCATGCCTTGGTTTGCACTTTTGCCTTGCCTTCCCTTGCCTTTCTTTGCCCTTTTTCCTTGCCTTGCTTTGCGTTTTTGCCTTACCTTGCCTTGCATTGCCCTTTTGCCTTGCCATGCCTTGTCTTGCTTTCTCTTTTGACTTGCCTTGCTTAGCTTTGCCCTTTTCCCTTGCCTTGCCTTGGTTTGCTTTTTTACCTTGCAATGCCTTGCTTTGCCCTTTTCCGTTGCCTTTCATTACCTTGCTTTCCCCATTTGCCTTGCCTTGGTTTGCCCTTTTGCCTTCTCTTGCATTGCCTTGCTTTGCTATTTAGACTTGCCTTGCATTGTCTTGCTTTCCCCTTTTGCCTTTCCTTGCTTTGCCCTTTTGCCTTGCCTTGCCTCGCCTTGCTTTGCTCTTTTGCCTTGCCTTGCCTTGCTTTGGCCTTTTGCCTTGCCTTTCTTTTTCATTTTGCCTTGCCTTTCCTTGCCTTGCCTTTCTTTGCCCTTTTGCCTTGCATTGCCCTTCTTTACCCGTTTCTCTTCCCTTGACATGCTTTGCCCTTTTGCCTTGCCTTGCCTTGCTTTGCCCATTTACCTTGCCTTACCTTGCTTTGCTTTGCCCATTTGCCTTGCCTTGCCTTGCTTTAACCATTTGCTTTGCCTTCCCTTTCTTTAGCCTTTTGCCTTGCCTTGCCCTGCTTTGCCCTTTTCCTTTGCCTTTCATTACCTTGCTTTCCCCATTTGCCTTGCCTTGCTTTGCCCTTTAGACTTGCCTTGCATTGTCGTCCTTTGCCCTTTTGCCTTTCCTTTCTTTGCCCTTTTGCCTTGCATTGCCTTTCTTTACCCGTTTCTCTTCCCTTACCATGCTTTGCCCTTTTGCCGTGCCTTGCTTTGCTTTGCCATTTTTACCTTGCCTTACCTTTCCTTACTTCTCCGTTTTGCCTTTCCTTGCCTTTCCTTTCTTTGCCGTTTTGCATTGCCTTCCCTTGCCTTTCTTTGCCCTTTTGCCTTGCCTTGCCTTGCTTTGCCCATTTGCCTTTCCTTTCTTTGCCTTTCTTTGCCTTTTTGCCTTGCCTTGCCTTGCATTACCCGTTTGCTTTGCCTTCCCTTTCTTTACCCTTTTGCCTTGCCTTGCATTGATTTGCCGTTTTACCTTGCCTTGCCTTGCCTTGCTCTTCCCTTTTGCCTTGCCTTGCCTTGTCTTGCTTTGCCCTTTTGCCTTGCATTACCTTGCTTTACCCTTTTCCCTTTCCTTGCCTTGCCTTGCTTTGCCCTTTTGCCTTGCCTTGCTTTGCCCTTTTGCGTTGCCTTGCCTTGATTTGCTCTTTTGTGTTGCCTTTGCATGCCTTGGTTTGCACTTTTGCCTTGCCTTCCCTTGCCTTTCTTTGCCCTTTTTCCTTGCCTTGCTTTGCGTTTTTGCCTTACCTTGCCTTGCATTGCCCTTTTGCCTTGCCATGCCTTGTCTTGCTTTCTCTTTTGACTTGCCTTGCTTAGCTTTGCCCTTTTCCCTTGCCTTGCCTTGGTTTGCTTTTTTACCTTACAATGCCTTGCTTTGCCCTTTTCCGTTGCCTTTCATTACCTTGCTTTCCCCATTTGCCTTGCCTTGCTTTGCCCTTTTGCCTTCTCTTGCATTGCCTTGCTTTGCTATTTAGACTTGCCTTGCATTGTCTTGCTTTCCCCTTTTGCCTTTCCTTGCTTTGCCCTTTTGCCTTGCCTTGCCTCGCCTTGCTTTGCTCTTTTGCCTTGCCTTGCCTTGCTTTGGCCTTTTGCCTTGCCTTTCTTTTTCATTTTGCCTTGCCTTTCCTTGCCTTGCCTTTCTTTGCCCTTTTGCCTTGCATTGCCCTTCTTTACCCGTTTCTCTTCCCTTGACATGCTTTGCCCTTTTGCCTTGCCTTGCCTTGCTTTGCCCATTTACCTTGCCTTACCTTGCTTTGCTTTGCCCATTTGCCTTGCCTTGCCTTGCTTTAACCATTTGCTTTGCCTTCCCTTTCTTTAGCCTTTTGCCTTGCCTTGCCCTGCTTTGCCCTTTTCCTTTGCCTTTCATTACCTTGCTTTCCCCATTTGCCTTGCCTTGCTTTGCCCTTTAGACTTGCCTTGCATTGTCGTCCTTTGCCCTTTTGCCTTTCCTTTCTTTGCCCTTTTGCCTTGCATTGCCTTTCTTTACCCGTTTCTCTTCCCTTACCATGCTTTGCCCTTTTGCCTTGCCTTGCTTTGCTTTGCCATTTTTACCTTGCCTTACCTTTCCTTACTTCTCCGTTTTGCCTTTCCTTGCCTTTCCTTTCTTTGCCGTTTTGCATTGCCTTCCCTTGCCTTTCTTTGCCCTTTTGCCTTGCCTTGCCTTGCTTTGCCCATTTGCCTTTCCTTTCTTTGCCTTTCTTTGCCTTTTTGCCTTGCCTTGCCTTGCATTACCCGTTTGCTTTGCCTTCCCTTTCTTTACCCTTTTGCCTTGCCTTGCATTGATTTGCCGTTTTACCTTGCCTTGCCTTGCCTTGCTCTTCCCTTTTGCCTTGCCTTGCCTTGTCTTGCTTTGCCCTTTTGCCTTGCATTACCTTGCTTTACCCTTTTCCCTTTCCTTGCCTTGCCTTGCTTTGCCCTTTTCCCTTGCCTTGCTTTGCCCTTTTGCGTTGCCTTGCCTTGATTTGCTCTTTTGTGTTGCCTTTGCATGCCTTGGTTTGCACTTTTGCCTTGCCTTCCCTTGCCTTTCTTTGCCCTTTTTCCTTGCCTTGCTTTGCGTTTTTGCCTTACCTTGCCTTGCATTGCCCTTTTGCCTTGCCATGCCTTGTCTTGCTTTCTCTTTTGACTTGCCTTGCTTAGCTTTGCCCTTTTCCCTTGCCTTGCCTTGGTTTGCTTTTTTACCTTACAATGCCTTGCTTTGCCCTTTTCCGTTGCCTTTCATTACCTTGCTTTCCCCATTTGCCTTGCCTTGGTTTGCCCTTTTGCCTTCTCTTGCATTGCCTTGCTTTGCTATTTAGACTTGCCTTGCATTGTCTTGCTTTCCCCTTTTGCCTTTCCTTGCTTTGCCCTTTTGCCTTGCCTTGCCTCGCCTTGCTTTGCTCTTTTGCCTTGCCTTGCCTTGCTTTGGCCTTTTGCCTTGCCTTTCTTTTTCATTTTGCCTTGCCTTTCCTTGCCTTGCCTTTCTTAGCCCTTTTGCCTTGCATTGCCCTTCTTTACCCGTTTCTCTTCCCTTGACATGCTTTGCCCTTTTGCCTTGCCTTGCCTTGCTTTGCCCATTTACCTTGCCTTACCTTGCTTTGCTTTGCCCATTTGCCTTGCCTTGCCTTGCTTTAACCATTTGCTTTGCCTTCCCTTTCTTTAGCCTTTTGCCTTGCCTTGCCCTGCTTTGCCCTTTTCCTTTGCCTTTCATTACCTTGCTTTCCCCATTTGCCTTGCCTTGCTTTGCCCTTTAGACTTGCCTTGCATTGTCGTCCTTTGCCCTTTTGCCTTTCCTTTCTTTGCCCTTTTGCCTTGCATTGCCTTTCTTTACCCGTTTCTCTTCCCTTACCATGCTTTGCCCTTTTGCCTTGCCTTGCTTTGCTTTGCCATTTTTACCTTGCCTTACCTTTCCTTACTTCTCCGTTTTGCCTTTCCTTGCCTTTCCTTTCTTTGCCGTTTTGCATTGCCTTCCCTTGCCTTTCTTTGCCCTTTTGCCTTGCCTTGCCTTGCTTTGCCCATTTGCCTTTCCTTTCTTTGCCTTTCTTTGCCTTTTTGCCTTGCCTTGCCTTGCATTACCCGTTTGCTTTGCCTTCCCTTTCTTTACCCTTTTGCCTTGCCTTGCATTGATTTGCCGTTTTACCTTGCCTTGCCTTGCCTTGCTCTTCCCTTTTGCCTTGCCTTGCCTTGTCTTGCTTTGCCCTTTTGCCTTGCATTACCTTGCTTTACCCTTTTCCCTTTCCTTGCCTTGCCTTGCTTTGCCCTTTTGCCTTGCCTTGCTTTGCCCTTTTGCGTTGCCTTGCCTTGATTTGCTCTTTTGTGTTGCCTTTGCATGCCTTGGTTTGCACTTTTGCCTTGCCTTCCCTTGCCTTTCTTTGCCCTTTTTCCTTGCCTTGCTTTGCGTTTTTGCCTTACCTTGCCTTGCATTGCCCTTTTGCCTTGCCATGCCTTGTCTTGCTTTCTCTTTTGACTTGCCTTGCTTAGCTTTGCCCTTTTCCCTTGCCTTGCCTTGGTTTGCTTTTTTACCTTGCAATGCCTTGCTTTGCCCTTTTCCGTTGCCTTTCATTACCTTGCTTTCCCCATTTGCCTTGCCTTGGTTTGCCCTTTTGCCTTCTCTTGCATTGCCTTGCTTTGCTATTTAGACTTGCCTTGCATTGTCTTGCTTTCCCCTTTTGCCTTTCCTTGCTTTGCCCTTTTGCCTTGCCTTGCCTCGCCTTGCTTTGCTCTTTTGCCTTGCCTTGCCTTGCTTTGGCCTTTTGCCTTGCCTTTCTTTTTCATTTTGCCTTGCCTTTCCTTGCCTTGCCTTTCTTAGCCCTTTTGCCTTGCATTGCCCTTCTTTACCCGTTTCTCTTCCCTTGACATGCTTTGCCCTTTTGCCTTGCCTTGCCTTGCTTTGCCCATTTACCTTGCCTTACCTTGCTTTGCTTTGCCCATTTGCCTTGCCTTGCCTTGCTTTAACCATTTGCTTTGCCTTCCCTTTCTTTAGCCTTTTGCCTTGCCTTGCCCTGCTTTGCCCTTTTCCTTTGCCTTTCATTACCTTGCTTTCCCCATTTGCCTTGCCTTGCTTTGCCCTTTAGACTTGCCTTGCATTGTCGTCCTTTGCCCTTTTGCCTTTCCTTTCTTTGCCCTTTTGCCTTGCATTGCCTTTCTTTACCCGTTTCTCTTCCCTTACCATGCTTTGCCCTTTTGCCTTGCCTTGCTTTGCTTTGCCATTTTTACCTTGCCTTACCTTTCCTTACTTCTCCGTTTTGCCTTTCCTTGCCTTTCCTTTCTTTGCCGTTTTGCATTGCCTTCCCTTGCCTTTCTTTGCCCTTTTGCCTTGCCTTGCCTTGCTTTGCCCATTTACCTTGCCTTACCTTTCCTTACTTTTCCGTTTTGCCTTTCCTTGCCTTTCCTTTCTTTGCCCTTTTGCCTTGCCTTGCCTTGCTTTGCCCATTTGCCTTTCCTTTCTTTGCCTTTCTTTGCCTTTTTGCCTTGCCTTGCCTTGCATTACCCGTTTCTTTGCCTTCCCTTTCTTTACCCTTTTGCCTTGCCTTGCATTGATTTGCCGTTTTACCTTGCCTTGCCTTGCCTTGCTCTTCCCTTTTGCCTTGCCTTGCCTTGTCTTGCTTTGCCCTTTTGCCTTGCATTACCTTGCTTTACCCTTTTCCCTTTCCTTGCCTTGCCTTGCTTTGCCCTTTTGCCTTGCCTTGCTTTGCCCTTTTGCGTTGCCTTGCCTTGATTTGCTCTTTTGTGTTGCCTTTGCATGCCTTGGTTTGCACTTTTGCCTTGCCTTCCCTTGCCTTTCTTTGCCCTTTTTCCTTGCCTTGCTTTGCGTTTTTGCCTTACCTTGCCTTGCATTGCCCTTTTGCCTTGCCATGCCTTGTCTTGCTTTCTCTTTTGACTTGCCTTGCTTAGCTTTGCCCTTTTCCCTTGCCTTGCCTTGGTTTGCTTTTTTACCTTGCAATGCCTTGCTTTGCCCTTTTCCGTTGCCTTTCATTACCTTGCTTTCCCCATTTGCCTTGCCTTGGTTTGCCCTTTTGCCTTCTCTTGCATTGCCTTGCTTTGCTATTTAGACTTGCCTTGCATTGTCTTGCTTTCCCCTTTTGCCTTTCCTTGCTTTGCCCTTTTACCTTGCCTTGCCTCGCCTTGCTTTGCTCTTTTGCCTTGCCTTGCCTTGCTTTGGCCTTTAGACTTGCCTTTCTTTTTCATTTTGCCTTGCCTTTCCTTGCCTTGCCTTTCTTTGCCCTTTTGCCTTGCATTGCCCTTCTTTACCCGTTTCTCTTCCCTTGACATGCTTTGCCCTTTTGCCTTGCCTTGCCTTGCTTTGCCCATTTACCTTGCCTTACCTTGCTTTGCTTTGCCCATTTGCCTTGCCTTGCCTTGCTTTAACCATTTGCTTTGCCTTCCCTTTCTTTAGCCTTTTGCCTTGCCTTGCCCTGCTTTGCCCTTTTCCTTTGCCTTTCATTACCTTGCTTTCCCCATTTGCCTTGCCTTGCTTTGCCCTTTAGACTTGCCTTGCATTGTCGTCCTTTGCCCTTTTGCCTTTCCTTTCTTTGCCCTTTTGCCTTGCATTGCCTTTCTTTACCCGTTTCTCTTCCCTTACCATGCTTTGCCCTTTTGCCTTGCCTTGCTTTGCCCATTTGCCTTTCCTTTCTTTGCCTTTCTTTGCCTTTTTGCCTTGCCTTGCCTTGCATTACCCGTTTCTTTGCCTTCCCTTTCTTTACCCTTTTGCCTTGCCTTGCATTGATTTGCCGTTTTACCTTGCCTTGCCTTGCCTTGCTCTTCCCTTTTGCCTTGCCTTGCCTTGTCTTGCTTTGCCCTTTTGCCTTGCATTACCTTGCTTTACCCTTTTCCCTTTCCTTGCCTTGCCTTGCTTTGCCCTTTTGCCTTGCCTTGCTTTGCCCTTTTGCGTTGCCTTGCCTTGATTTGCTCTTTTGTGTTGCCTTTGCATGCCTTGGTTTGCACTTTTGCCTTGCCTTCCCTTGCCTTTCTTTGCCCTTTTTCCTTGCCTTGCTTTGCGTTTTTGCCTTACCTTGCCTTGCATTGCCCTTTTGCCTTGCCATGCCTTGTCTTGCTTTCTCTTTTGACTTGCCTTGCTTAGCTTTGCCCTTTTCCCTTGCCTTGCCTTGGTTTGCTTTTTTACCTTGCAATGCCTTGCTTTGCCCTTTTCCGTTGCCTTTCATTACCTTGCTTTCCCCATTTGCCTTGCCTTGGTTTGCCCTTTTGCCTTCTCTTGCATTGCCTTGCTTTGCTATTTAGACTTGCCTTGCATTGTCTTGCTTTCCCCTTTTGCCTTTCCTTGCTTTGCCCTTTTACCTTGCCTTGCCTCGCCTTGCTTTGCTCTTTTGCCTTGCCTTGCCTTGCTTTGGCCTTTTGCCTTGCCTTTCTTTTTCATTTTGCCTTGCCTTTCCTTGCCTTGCCTTTCTTTGCCCTTTTGCCTTGCATTGCCCTTCTTTACCCGTTTCTCTTCCTTTGACATGCTTTGCCCATTTGCCTTGCCTTGCCTTGCTTTAACCATTTGCTTTGCCTTCCCTTTCTTTAGCCTTTTGCCTTGCCTTGCCCTGCTTTGCCCTTTTCCTTTGCCTTTCATTACCTTGCTTTCCCCATTTGCCTTGCCTTGCTTTGCCCTTTAGACTTGCCTTGCATTGTCGTCCTTTGCCCTTTTGCCTTTCCTTTCTTTGCCCTTTTGCCTTGCATTGCCTTTCTTTACCCGTTTCTCTTCCCTTACCATGCTTTGCCCTTTTGCCTTGCCTTGCTTTGCTTTGCCATTTTTACCTTGCCTTACCTTTCCTTACTTCTCCGTTTTGCCTTTCCTTGCCTTTCCTTTCTTTGCCGTTTTGCATTGCCTTCCCTTGCCTTTCTTTGCCCTTTTGCCTTGCCTTGCCTTGCTTTGCCCATTTACCTTGCCTTACCTTTCCTTACTTTTCCGTTTTGCCTTTCCTTGCCTTTCCTTTCTTTGCCCTTTTGCCTTGCCTTGCCTTGCTTTGCCCATTTGCCTTTCCTTTCTTTGCCTTTCTTTGCCTTTTTGCCTTGCCTTGCCTTGCATTACCCGTTTCTTTGCCTTCCCTTTCTTTACCCTTTTGCCTTGCCTTGCATTGATTTGCCGTTTTACCTTGCCTTGCCTTGCCTTGCTCTTCCCTTTTGCCTTGCCTTGCCTTGTCTTGCTTTGCCCTTTTGCCTTGCATTACCTTGCTTTACCCTTTTCCCTTTCCTTGCCTTGCCTTGCTTTGCCCTTTTGCCTTGCCTTGCTTTGCCCTTTTGCGTTGCCTTGCCTTGATTTGCTCTTTTGTGTTGCCTTTGCATGCCTTGGTTTGCACTTTTGCCTTGCCTTCCCTTGCCTTTCTTTGCCCTTTTTCCTTGCCTTGCTTTGCGTTTTTGCCTTACCTTGCCTTGCATTGCCCTTTTGCCTTGCCATGCCTTGTCTTGCTTTCTCTTTTGACTTGCCTTGCTTAGCTTTGCCCTTTTCCCTTGCCTTGCCTTGGTTTGCTTTTTTACCTTGCAATGCCTTGCTTTGCCCTTTTCCGTTGCCTTTCATTACCTTGCTTTCCCCATTTGCCTTGCCTTGGTTTGCCCTTTTGCCTTCTCTTGCATTGCCTTGCTTTGCTATTTAGACTTGCCTTGCATTGTCTTGCTTTCCCCTTTTGCCTTTCCTTGCTTTGCCCTTTTACCTTGCCTTGCCTCGCCTTGCTTTGCTCTTTTGCCTTGCCTTGCCTTGCTTTGGCCTTTTGCCTTGCCTTTCTTTTTCATTTTGCCTTGCCTTTCCTTGCCTTGCCTTTCTTTGCCCTTTTGCCTTGCATTGCCCTTCTTTACCCGTTTCTCTTCCTTTGACATGCTTTGCCCATTTGCCTTGCCTTGCCTTGCTTTAACCATTTGCTTTGCCTTCCCTTTCTTTAGCCTTTTGCCTTGCCTTGCCCTGCTTTGCCCTTTTCCTTTGCCTTTCATTACCTTGCTTTCCCCATTTGCCTTGCCTTGCTTTGCCCTTTAGACTTGCCTTGCATTGTCGTCCTTTGCCCTTTTGCCTTTCCTTTCTTTGCCCTTTTGCCTTGCATTGCCTTTCTTTACCCGTTTCTCTTCCCTTACCATGCTTTGCCCTTTTGCCTTGCCTTGCTTTGCTTTGCCATTTTTACCTTGCCTTACCTTTCCTTACTTCTCCGTTTTGCCTTTCCTTGCCTTTCCTTTCTTTGCCGTTTTGCATTGCCTTCCCTTGCCTTTCTTTGCCCTTTTGCCTTGCCTTGCCTTGCTTTGCCCATTTACCTTGCCTTACCTTTCCTTACTTTTCCGTTTTGCCTTTCCTTGCCTTTCCTTTCTTTGCCCTTTTGCCTTGCCTTGCCTTGCTTTGCCCATTTGCCTTTCCTTTCTTTGCCTTTCTTTGCCTTTTTGCCTTGCCTTGCCTTGCATTACCCGTTTGCTTTGCCTTCCCTTTCTTTACCCTTTTGCCTTGCCTTGCATTGATTTGCCGTTTTACCTTGCCTTGCCTTGCCTTGCTCTTCCCTTTTGCCTTGCCTTGCCTTGTCTTGCTTTGCCCTTTTGCCTTGCATTACCTTGCTTTACCCTTTTCCCTTTCCTTGCCTTGCCTTGCTTTGCCCTTTTGCCTTGCCTTGCTTTGCCCTTTTGCGTTGCCTTGCCTTGATTTGCTCTTTTGTGTTGCCTTTGCATGCCTTGGTTTGCACTTTTGCCTTGCCTTCCCTTGCCTTTCTTTGCCCTTTTTCCTTGCCTTGCTTTGCGTTTTTGCCTTACCTTGCCTTGCATTGCCCTTTTGCCTTGCCATGCCTTGTCTTGCTTTCTCTTTTGTCTTGCCTTGCTTAGCTTTGCCCTTTTCCCTTGCCTTGCCTTGGTTTGCTTTTTTACCTTGCAATGCCTTGCTTTGCCCTTTTCCGTTGCCTTTCATTACCTTGCTTTCCCCATTTGCCTTGCCTTGGTTTGCCCTTTTGCCTTCTCTTGCATTGCCTTGCTTTGCTATTTAGACTTGCCTTGCATTGTCTTGCTTTCCCCTTTTGCCTTTCCTTGCTTTGCCCTTTTGCCTTGCCTTGCCTCGCCTTGCTTTGCTCTTTTGCCTTGCCTTGCCTTGCTTTGGCCTTTTGCCTTGCCTTTCTTTTTCATTTTGCCTTGCCTTTCCTTGCCTTGCCTTTCTTTGCCCTTTTGCCTTGCATTGCCCTTCTTTACCCGTTTCTCTTCCCTTGACATGCTTTGCCCTTTTGCCTTGCCTTGCCTTGCTTTGCCCATTTACCTTGCCTTACCTTGCTTTGCTTTGCCCATTTGCCTTGCCTTGCCTTGCTTTAACCATTTGCTTTGCCTTCCCTTTCTTTAGCCTTTTGCCTTGCCTTGCCCTGCTTTGCCCTTTTCCTTTGCCTTTCATTACCTTGCTTTCCCCATTTGCCTTGCCTTGCTTTGCCCTTTAGACTTGCCTTGCATTGTCGTCCTTTGCCCTTTTGCCTTTCCTTTCTTTGCCCTTTTGCCTTGCATTGCCTTTCTTTACCCGTTTCTCTTCCCTTACCATGCTTTGCCCTTTTGCCTTGCCTTGCTTTGCTTTGCCATTTTTACCTTGCCTTACCTTTCCTTACTTCTCCGTTTTGCCTTTCCTTGCCTTTCCTTTCTTTGCCGTTTTGCATTGCCTTCCCTTGCCTTTCTTTGCCCTTTTGCCTTGCCTTGCCTTGCTTTGCCCATTTACCTTGCCTTACCTTTCCTTACTTTTCCGTTTTGCCTTTCCTTGCCTTTCCTTTCTTTGCCCTTTTGCCTTGCCTTGCCTTGCTTTGCCCATTTGCCTTTCCTTTCTTTGCCTTTCTTTGCCTTTTTGCCTTGCCTTGCCTTGCATTACCCGTTTGCTTTGCCTTCCCTTTCTTTACCCTTTTGCCTTGCCTTGCATTGATTTGCCGTTTTACCTTGCCTTGCCTTGCCTTGCTCTTCCCTTTTGCCTTGCCTTGCCTTGTCTTGCTTTGCCCTTTTGCCTTGCATTACCTTGCTTTACCCTTTTCCCTTTCCTTGCCTTGCCTTGCTTTGCCCTTTTGCCTTGCCTTGCTTTGCCCTTTTGCGTTGCCTTGCCTTGATTTGCTCTTTTGTGTTGCCTTTGCATGCCTTGGTTTGCACTTTTGCCTTGCCTTCCCTTGCCTTTCTTTGCCCTTTTTCCTTGCCTTGCTTTGCGTTTTTGCCTTACCTTGCCTTGCATTGCCCTTTTGCCTTGCCATGCCTTGTCTTGCTTTCTCTTTTGACTTGCCTTGCTTAGCTTTGCCCTTTTCCCTTGCCTTGCCTTGGTTTGCTTTTTTACCTTGCAATGCCTTGCTTTGCCCTTTTCCGTTGCCTTTCATTACCTTGCTTTCCCCATTTGCCTTGCCTTGGTTTGCCCTTTTGCCTTCTCTTGCATTGCCTTGCTTTGCTATTTAGACTTGCCTTGCATTGTCTTGCTTTCCCCTTTTGCCTTTCCTTGCTTTGCCCTTTTGCCTTGCCTTGCCTCGCCTTGCTTTGCTCTTTTGCCTTGCCTTGCCTTGCTTTGGCCTTTTGCCTTGCCTTTCTTTTTCATTTTGCCTTGCCTTTCCTTGCCTTGCCTTTCTTAGCCCTTTTGCCTTGCATTGCCCTTCTTTACCCGTTTCTCTTCCCTTGACATGCTTTGCCCTTTTGCCTTGCCTTGCCTTGCTTTGCCCATTTACCTTGCCTTACCTTGCTTTGCTTTGCCCATTTGCCTTGCCTTGCCTTGCTTTAACCATTTGCTTTGCCTTCCCTTTCTTTAGCCTTTTGCCTTGCCTTGCCCTGCTTTGCCCTTTTCCTTTGCCTTTCATTACCTTGCTTTCCCCATTTGCCTTGCCTTGCTTTGCCCTTTAGACTTGCCTTGCATTGTCGTCCTTTGCCCTTTTGCCTTTCCTTTCTTTGCCCTTTTGCCTTGCATTGCCTTTCTTTACCCGTTTCTCTTCCCTTACCATGCTTTGCCCTTTTGCCTTGCCTTGCTTTGCTTTGCCATTTTTACCTTGCCTTACCTTTCCTTACTTCTCCGTTTTGCCTTTCCTTGCCTTTCCTTTCTTTGCCGTTTTGCATTGCCTTCCCTTGCCTTTCTTTGCCCTTTTGCCTTGCCTTGCCTTGCTTTGCCCATTTGCCTTTCCTTTCTTTGCCTTTCTTTGCCTTTTTGCCTTGCCTTGCCTTGCATTACCCGTTTGCTTTGCCTTCCCTTTCTTTACCCTTTTGCCTTGCCTTGCATTGATTTGCCGTTTTACCTTGCCTTGCCTTGCCTTGCTCTTCCCTTTTGCCTTGCCTTGCCTTGTCTTGCTTTGCCCTTTTGCCTTGCATTACCTTGCTTTACCCTTTTCCCTTTCCTTGCCTTGCCTTGCTTTGCCCTTTTGCCTTGCCTTGCTTTGCCCTTTTGCGTTGCCTTGCCTTGATTTGCTCTTTTGTGTTGCCTTTGCATGCCTTGGTTTGCACTTTTGCCTTGCCTTCCCTTGCCTTTCTTTGCCCTTTTTCCTTGCCTTGCTTTGCGTTTTTGCCTTACCTTGCCTTGCATTGCCCTTTTGCCTTGCCATGCCTTGTCTTGCTTTCTCTTTTGACTTGCCTTGCTTAGCTTTGCCCTTTTCCCTTGCCTTGCCTTGGTTTGCTTTTTTACCTTACAATGCCTTGCTTTGCCCTTTTCCGTTGCCTTTCATTACCTTGCTTTCCCCATTTGCCTTGCCTTGGTTTGCCCTTTTGCCTTCTCTTGCATTGCCTTGCTTTGCTATTTAGACTTGCCTTGCATTGTCTTGCTTTCCCCTTTTGCCTTTCCTTGCTTTGCCCTTTTACCTTGCCTTGCCTCGCCTTGCTTTGCTCTTTTGCCTTGCCTTGCCTTGCTTTGGCCTTTTGCCTTGCCTTTCTTTTTCATTTTGCCTTGCCTTTCCTTGCCTTGCCTTTCTTTGCCCTTTTGCCTTGCATTGCCCTTCTTTACCCGTTTCTCTTCCCTTGACATGCTTTGCCCTTTTGCCTTGCCTTGCCTTGCTTTGCCCATTTACCTTGCCTTACCTTGCTTTGCTTTGCCCATTTGCCTTGCCTTGCCTTGCTTTAACCATTTGCTTTGCCTTCCCTTTCTTTAGCCTTTTGCCTTGCCTTGCCCTGCTTTGCCCTTTTCCTTTGCCTTTCATTACCTTGCTTTCCCCATTTGCCTTGCCTTGCTTTGCCCTTTAGACTTGCCTTGCATTGTCGTCCTTTGCCCTTTTGCCTTTCCTTTCTTTGCCCTTTTGCCTTGCATTGCCTTTCTTTACCCGTTTCTCTTCCCTTACCATGCTTTGCCCTTTTGCCTTGCCTTGCTTTGCTTTGCCATTTTTACCTTGCCTTACCTTTCCTTACTTCTCCGTTTTGCCTTTCCTTGCCTTTCCTTTCTTTGCCGTTTTGCATTGCCTTCCCTTGCCTTTCTTTGCCCTTTTGCCTTGCCTTGCCTTGCTTTGCCCATTTACCTTGCCTTACCTTTCCTTACTTTTCCGTTTTGCCTTTCCTTGCCTTTCCTTTCTTTGCCGTTTTGCATTGCCTTCCCTTGCCTTTCTTTGCCCTTTTGCCTTGCCTTGCCTTGCTTTGCCCATTTACCTTGCCTTACCTTTCCTTACTTTTCCGTTTTGCCTTTCCTTGCCTTTCCTTTCTTTGCCGTTTTGCCTTGACTTGCCTTGCCTTGCTTTGCCCATTTGCCTTTCCTTTCTTTGCCTTTCTTTGCCTTTTTGCCTTGCCTTGCCTTGCATTACCCGTTTGCTTTGCCTTCCCTTTCTTTACCCTTTTGCCTTGCCTTGCATTGATTTGCCGTTTTACCTTGCCTTGCCTTGCCTTGCTCTTCCCTTTTGCCTTGCCTTGCCTTGTCTTGCTTTGCCCTTTTGCCTTGCATTACCTTGCTTTACCCTTTTCCCTTTCCTTGCCTTGCCTTGCTTTGCCCTTTTGCCTTGCCTTGCTTTGCCCTTTTGCGTTGCCTTGCCTTGATTTGCTCTTTTGTGTTGCCTTTGCATGCCTTGGTTTGCACTTTTGCCTTGCCTTCCCTTGCCTTTCTTTGCCCTTTTTCCTTGCCTTGCTTTGCGTTTTTGCCTTACCTTGCCTTGCATTGCCCTTTTGCCTTGCCATGCCTTGTCTTGCTTTCTCTTTTGACTTGCCTTGCTTAGCTTTGCCCTTTTCCCTTGCCTTGCCTTGGTTTGCTTTTTTACCTTGCAATGCCTTGCTTTGCCCTTTTCCGTTGCCTTTCATTACCTTGCTTTCCCCATTTGCCTTGCCTTGGTTTGCCCTTTTGCCTTCTCTTGCATTGCCTTGCTTTGCTATTTAGACTTGCCTTGCATTGTCTTGCTTTCCCCTTTTGCCTTTCCTTGCTTTGCCCTTTTGCCTTGCCTTGCCTCGCCTTGCTTTGCTCTTTTGCCTTGCCTTGCCTTGCTTTGGCCTTTTGCCTTGCCTTTCTTTTTCATTTTGCCTTGCCTTTCCTTGCCTTGCCTTTCTTTGCCCTTTTGCCTTGCATTGCCCTTCTTTACCCGTTTCTCTTCCCTTGACATGCTTTGCCCTTTTGCCTTGCCTTGCCTTGCTTTGCCCATTTACCTTGCCTTACCTTGCTTTGCTTTGCCCATTTGCCTTGCCTTGCCTTGCTTTAACCATTTGCTTTGCCTTCCCTTTCTTTAGCCTTTTGCCTTGCCTTGCCCTGCTTTGCCCTTTTCCTTTGCCTTTCATTACCTTGCTTTCCCCATTTGCCTTGCCTTGCTTTGCCCTTTAGACTTGCCTTGCATTGTCGTCCTTTGCCCTTTTGCCTTTCCTTTCTTTGCCCTTTTGCCTTGCATTGCCTTTCTTTACCCGTTCCTCTTCCCTTACCATGCTTTGCCCTTTTGCCTTGCCTTGCTTTGCTTTGCCATTTTTACCTTGCCTTACCTTTCCTTACTTCTCCGTTTTGCCTTTCCTTGCCTTTCCTTTCTTTGCCGTTTTGCATTGCCTTCCCTTGCCTTTCTTTGCCCTTTTGCCTTGCCTTGCCTTGCTTTGCCCATTTACCTTGCCTTACCTTTCCTTACTTTTCCGTTTTGCCTTTCCTTGCCTTTCCTTTCTTTGCCCTTTTGCCTTGCCTTGCCTTGCTTTGCCCATTTGCCTTTCCTTTCTTTGCCTTTCTTTGCCTTTTTGCCTTGCCTTGCCTTGCATTACCCGTTTGCTTTGCCTTCCCTTTCTTTACCCTTTTGCCTTGCCTTGCATTGATTTGCCGTTTTACCTTGCCTTGCCTTGCCTTGCTCTTCCCTTTTGCCTTGCCTTGCCTTGTCTTGCTTTGCCCTTTTGCCTTGCATTACCTTGCTTTACCCTTTTCCCTTTCCTTGCCTTGCCTTGCTTTGCCCTTTTGCCTTGCCTTGCTTTGCCCTTTTGCGTTGCCTTGCCTTGATTTGCTCTTTTGTGTTGCCTTTGCATGCCTTGGTTTGCACTTTTGCATTGCCTTCCCTTGCCTTTCTTTGCCCTTTTTCCTTGCCTTGCTTTGCGTTTTTGCCTTACCTTTGCCTTACTTTTGCCTTGCCATGCCTTGTCTTGCTTTCTCTTTTGACTTGCCTTGCTTAGCTTTGCCCTTTTCCCTTGCCTTGCCTTGGTTTGCTTTTTTACCTTGCAATGCCTTGCTTTGCCCTTTTCCGTTGCCTTTCATTACCTTGCTTTCCCCATTTGCCTTGCCTTGGTTTGCCCTTTTGCCTTCTCTTGCATTGCCTTGCTTTGCTATTTAGACTTGCCTTGCATTGTCTTGCTTTCCCCTTTTGCCTTTCCTTGCTTTGCCCTTTTGCCTTGCCTTGCCTCGCCTTGCTTTGCTCTTTTGCCTTGCCTTGCCTTGCTTTGGCCTTTTGCCTTGCCTTTCTTTTTCATTTTGCCTTGCCTTTCCTTGCCTTGCCTTTCTTTGCCCTTTTGCCTTGCATTGCCCTTCTTTACCCGTTTCTCTTCCCTTGACATGCTTTGCCCTTTTGCCTTGCCTTGCCTTGCTTTGCCCATTTACCTTGCCTTACCTTGCTTTGCTTTGCCCATTTGCCTTGCCTTGCCTTGCTTTAACCATTTGCTTTGCCTTCCCTTTCTTTAGCCTTTTGCCTTGCCTTGCCCTGCTTTGCCCTTTTCCTTTGCCTTTCATTACCTTGCTTTCCCCATTTGCCTTGCCTTGCTTTGCCCTTTAGACTTGCCTTGCATTGTCGTCCTTTGCCCTTTTGCCTTTCCTTTCTTTGCCCTTTTGCCTTGCATTGCCTTTCTTTACCCGTTCCTCTTCCCTTACCATGCTTTGCCCTTTTGCCTTGCCTTGCTTTGCTTTGCCATTTTTACCTTGCCTTACCTTTCCTTACTTCTCCGTTTTGCCTTTCCTTGCCTTTCCTTTCTTTGCCGTTTTGCATTGCCTTCCCTTGCCTTTCTTTGCCCTTTTGCCTTGCCTTGCCTTGCTTTGCCCATTTACCTTGCCTTACCTTTCCTTACTTTTCCGTTTTGCCTTTCCTTGCCTTTCCTTTCTTTGCCGTTTTGCCTTGACTTGCCTTGCTTTGCCCATTTGCCTTTCCTTTCTTTGCCTTTCTTTGCCTTTTTGCCTTGCCTTGCCTTGCATTACCCGTTTGCTTTGCCTTCCCTTTCTTTACCCTTTTGCCTTGCCTTGCATTGATTTGCCGTTTTACCTTGCCTTGCCTTGCCTTGCTCTTCCCTTTTGCCTTGCCTTGCCTTGTCTTGCTTTGCCCTTTTGCCTTGCATTACCTTGCTTTACCCTTTTCCCTTTCCTTGCCTTGCCTTGCTTTGCCCTTTTGCCTTGCCTTGCTTTGCCCTTTTGCGTTGCCTTGCCTTGATTTGCTCTTTTGTGTTGCCTTTGCATGCCTTGGTTTGCACTTTTGCATTGCCTTCCCTTGCCTTTCTTTGCCCTTTTTCCTTGCCTTGCTTTGCGTTTTTGCCTTACCTTTGCCTTACTTTTGCCTTGCCATGCCTTGTCTTGCTTTCTCTTTTGACTTGCCTTGCTTAGCTTTGCCCTTTTCCCTTGCCTTGCCTTGGTTTGCTTTTTTACCTTGCAATGCCTTGCTTTGCCCTTTTCCGTTGCCTTTCATTACCTTGCTTTCCCCATTTGCCTTGCCTTGGTTTGCCCTTTTGCCTTCTCTTGCATTGCCTTGCTTTGCTATTTAGACTTGCCTTGCATTGTCTTGCTTTCCCCTTTTGCCTTTCCTTGCTTTGCCCTTTTGCCTTGCCTTGCCTCGCCTTGCTTTGCTCTTTTGCCTTGCCTTGCCTTGCTTTGGCCTTTTGCCTTGCCTTTCTTTTTCATTTTGCCTTGCCTTTCCTTGCCTTGCCTTTCTTTGCCCTTTTGCCTTGCATTGCCCTTCTTTACCCGTTTCTCTTCCCTTGACATGCTTTGCCCTTTTGCCTTGCCTTGCCTTGCTTTGCCCATTTACCTTGCCTTACCTTGCTTTGCTTTGCCCATTTGCCTTGCCTTGCCTTGCTTTAACCATTTGCTTTGCCTTCCCTTTCTTTAGCCTTTTGCCTTGCCTTGCCCTGCTTTGCCCTTTTCCTTTGCCTTTCATTACCTTGCTTTCCCCATTTGCCTTGCCTTGCTTTGCCCTTTAGACTTGCCTTGCATTGTCGTCCTTTGCCCTTTTGCCTTTCCTTTCTTTGCCCTTTTGCCTTGCATTGCCTTTCTTTACCCGTTTCTCTTCCCTTACCATGCTTTGCCCTTTTGCCTTGCCTTGCTTTGCTTTGCCATTTTTACCTTGCCTTACCTTTCCTTACTTCTCCGTTTTGCCTTTCCTTGCCTTTCCTTTCTTTGCCGTTTTGCATTGCCTTCCCTTGCCTTTCTTTGCCCTTTTGCCTTGCCTTGCCTTGCTTTGCCCATTTACCTTGCCTTACCTTTCCTTACTTTTCCGTTTTGCCTTTCCATGCCTTTCCTTTCTTTGCCCTTTTGCCTTGCCTTGCCTTGCTTTGCCCATTTACCTTGCCTTACCTTTCCTTACTTTTCCGTTTTGCCTTTCCTTGCCTTTCCTTTCTTTGCCGTTTTGCCTTGACTTGCCTTGCTTTGCCCATTTGCCTTTCCTTTCTTTGCCTTTCTTTGCCTTTTTGCCTTGCCTTGCCTTGCATTACCCGTTTCTTTGCCTTCCCTTTCTTTACCCTTTTGCCTTGCCTTGCATTGATTTGCCGTTTTACCTTGCCTTGCCTTGCCTTGCTCTTCCCTTTTGCCTTGCCTTGCCTTGTCTTGCTTTGCCCTTTTGCCTTGCATTACCTTGCTTTACCCTTTTCCCTTTCCTTGCCTTGCCTTGCTTTGCCCTTTTGCCTTGCCTTGCTTTGCCCTTTTGCGTTGCCTTGCCTTGATTTGCTCTTTTGTGTTGCCTTTGCATGCCTTGGTTTGCACTTTTGCCTTGCCTTCCCTTGCCTTTCTTTGCCCTTTTTCCTTGCCTTGCTTTGCGTTTTTGCCTTACCTTGCCTTGCATTGCCCTTTTGCCTTGCCATGCCTTGTCTTGCTTTCTCTTTTGACTTGCCTTGCTTAGCTTTGCCCTTTTCCCTTGCCTTGCCTTGGTTTGCTTTTTTACCTTGCAATGCCTTGCTTTGCCCTTTTCCGTTGCCTTTCATTACCTTGCTTTCCCCATTTGCCTTGCCTTGGTTTGCCCTTTTGCCTTCTCTTGCATTGCCTTGCTTTGCTATTTAGACTTGCCTTGCATTGTCTTGCTTTCCCCTTTTGCCTTTCCTTGCTTTGCCCTTTTACCTTGCCTTGCCTCGCCTTGCTTTGCTCTTTTGCCTTGCCTTGCCTTGCTTTGGCCTTTTGCCTTGCCTTTCTTTTTCATTTTGCCTTGCCTTTCCTTGCCTTGCCTTTCTTTGCCCTTTTGCCTTGCATTGCCCTTCTTTACCCGTTTCTCTTCCTTTGACATGCTTTGCCCTTTTGCCTTGCCTTGCCTTGCTTTAACCATTTGCTTTGCCTTCCCTTTCTTTAGCCTTTTGCCTTGCCTTGCCCTGCTTTGCCCTTTTCCTTTGCCTTTCATTACCTTGCTTTCCCCATTTGCCTTGCCTTGCTTTGCCCTTTAGACTTGCCTTGCATTGTCGTCCTTTGCCCTTTTGCCTTTCCTTTCTTTGCCCTTTTGCCTTGCATTGCCTTTCTTTACCCGTTTCTCTTCCCTTACCATGCTTTGCCCTTTTGCCTTGCCTTGCTTTGCTTTGCCATTTTTACCTTGCCTTACCTTTCCTTACTTCTCCGTTTTGCCTTTCCTTGCCTTTCCTTTCTTTGCCGTTTTGCATTGCCTTCCCTTGCCTTTCTTTGCCCTTTTGCCTTGCCTTGCCTTGCTTTGCCCATTTACCTTGCCTTACCTTTCCTTACTTTTCCGTTTTGCCTTTCCTTGCCTTTCCTTTCTTTGCCCTTTTGCCTTGCCTTGCCTTGCTTTGCCCATTTGCCTTTCCTTTCTTTGCCTTTCTTTGCCTTTTTGCCTTGCCTTGCCTTGCATTACCCGTTTGCTTTGCCTTCCCTTTCTTTACCCTTTTGCCTTGCCTTGCATTGATTTGCCGTTTTACCTTGCCTTGCCTTGCCTTGCTCTTCCCTTTTGCCTTGCCTTGCCTTGTCTTGCTTTGCCCTTTTGCCTTGCATTACCTTGCTTTACCCTTTTCCCTTTCCTTGCCTTGCCTTGCTTTGCCCTTTTGCCTTGCCTTGCTTTGCCCTTTTGCGTTGCCTTGCCTTGATTTGCTCTTTTGTGTTGCCTTTGCATGCCTTGGTTTGCACTTTTGCCTTGCCTTCCCTTGCCTTTCTTTGCCCTTTTTCCTTGCCTTGCTTTGCGTTTTTGCCTTACCTTGCCTTGCATTGCCCTTTTGCCTTGCCATGCCTTGTCTTGCTTTCTCTTTTGACTTGCCTTGCTTAGCTTTGCCCTTTTCCCTTGCCTTGCCTTGGTTTGCTTTTTTACCTTGCAATGCCTTGCTTTGCCCTTTTCCCTTGCCTTTCATTACCTTGCTTTCCCCATTTGCCTTGCCTTGGTTTGCCCTTTTGCCTTCTCTTGCATTGCCTTGCTTTGCTATTTAGACTTGCCTTGCATTGTCTTGCTTTCCCCTTTTGCCTTTCCTTGCTTTGCCCTTTTGCCTTGCCTTGCCTCGCCTTGCTTTGCTCTTTTGCCTTGCCTTGCCTTGCTTTGGCCTTTTGCCTTGCCTTTCTTTTTCATTTTGCCTTGCCTTTCCTTGCCTTGCCTTTCTTAGCCCTTTTGCCTTGCATTGCCCTTCTTTACCCGTTTCTCTTCCCTTGACATGCTTTGCCCTTTTGCCTTGCCTTGCCTTGCTTTGCCCATTTACCTTGCCTTACCTTGCTTTGCTTTGCCCATTTGCCTTGCCTTGCCTTGCTTTAACCATTTGCTTTGCCTTCCCTTTCTTTAGCCTTTTGCCTTGCCTTGCCCTGCTTTGCCCTTTTCCTTTGCCTTTCATTACCTTGCTTTCCCCATTTGCCTTGCCTTGCTTTGCCCTTTAGACTTGCCTTGCATTGTCGTCCTTTGCCCTTTTGCCTTTCCTTTCTTTGCCCTTTTGCCTTGCATTGCCTTTCTTTACCCGTTTCTCTTCCCTTACCATGCTTTGCCCTTTTGCCTTGCCTTGCTTTGCTTTGCCATTTTTACCTTGCCTTACCTTTCCTTACTTCTCCGTTTTGCCTTTCCTTGCCTTTCCTTTCTTTGCCGTTTTGCATTGCCTTCCCTTGCCTTTCTTTGCCCTTTTGCCTTGCCTTGCCTTGCTTTGCCCATTTACCTTGCCTTACCTTTCCTTACTTTTCCGTTTTGCCTTTCCTTGCCTTTCCTTTCTTTGCCCTTTTGCCTTGCCTTGCCTTGCTTTGCCCATTTGCCTTTCCTTTCTATGCCTTTCTTTGCCTTTTTGCCTTGCCTTGCCTTGCATTACCCGTTTCTTTGCCTTCCCTTTCTTTACCCTTTTGCCTTGCCTTGCATTGATTTGCCGTTTTACCTTGCCTTGCCTTGCCTTGCTCTTCCCTTTTGCCTTGCCTTGCCTTGTCTTGCTTTGCCCTTTTGCCTTGCATTACCTTGCTTTACCCTTTTCCCTTTCCTTGCCTTGCCTTGCTTTGCCCTTTTGCCTTGCCTTGCTTTGCCCTTTTGCGTTGCCTTGCCTTGATTTGCTCTTTTGTGTTGCCTTTGCATGCCTTGGTTTGCACTTTTGCCTTGCCTTCCCTTGCCTTTCTTTGCCCTTTTTCCTTGCCTTGCTTTGCGTTTTTGCCTTACCTTGCCTTGCATTGCCCTTTTGCCTTGCCATGCCTTGTCTTGCTTTCTCTTTTGACTTGCCTTGCTTAGCTTTGCCCTTTTCCCTTGCCTTGCCTTGGTTTGCTTTTTTACCTTGCAATGCCTTGCTTTGCCCTTTTCCGTTGCCTTTCATTACCTTGCTTTCCCCATTTGCCTTGCCTTGGTTTGCCCTTTTGCCTTCTCTTGCATTGCCTTGCTTTGCTATTTAGACTTGCCTTGCATTGTCTTGCTTTCCCCTTTTGCCTTTCCTTGCTTTGCCCTTTTGCCTTGCCTTGCCTCGCCTTGCTTTGCTCTTTTGCCTTGCCTTGCCTTGCTTTGGCCTTTTGCCTTGCCTTTCTTTTTCATTTTGCCTTGCCTTTCCTTGCCTTGCCTTTCTTAGCCCTTTTGCCTTGCATTGCCCTTCTTTACCCGTTTCTCTTCCCTTGACATGCTTTGCCCTTTTGCCTTGCCTTGCCTTGCTTTGCCCATTTACCTTGCCTTACCTTGCTTTGCTTTGCCCATTTGCCTTGCCTTGCCTTGCTTTAACCATTTGCTTTGCCTTCCCTTTCTTTAGCCTTTTGCCTTGCCTTGCCCTGCTTTGCCCTTTTCCTTTGCCTTTCATTACCTTGCTTTCCCCATTTGCCTTGCCTTGCTTTGCCCTTTAGACTTGCCTTGCATTGTCGTCCTTTGCCCTTTTGCCTTTCCTTTCTTTGCCCTTTTGCCTTGCATTGCCTTTCTTTACCCGTTTCTCTTCCCTTACCATGCTTTGCCCTTTTGCCTTGCCTTGCTTTGCTTTGCCATTTTTACCTTGCCTTACCTTTCCTTACTTCTCCGTTTTGCCTTTCCTTGCCTTTCCTTTCTTTGCCGTTTTGCATTGCCTTCCCTTGCCTTTCTTTGCCCTTTTGCCTTGCCTTGCCTTGCTTTGCCCATTTGCCTTTCCTTTCTTTGCCTTTCTTTGCCTTTTTGCCTTGCCTTGCCTTGCATTACCCGTTTGCTTTGCCTTCCCTTTCTTTACCCTTTTGCCTTGCCTTGCATTGATTTGCCGTTTTACCTTGCCTTGCCTTGCCTTGCTCTTCCCTTTTGCCTTGCCTTGCCTTGTCTTGCTTTGCCCTTTTGCCTTGCATTACCTTGCTTTACCCTTTTCCCTTTCCTTGCCTTGCCTTGCTTTGCCCTTTTGCCTTGCCTTGCTTTGCCCTTTTGCGTTGCCTTGCCTTGATTTGCTCTTTTGTGTTGCCTTTGCATGCCTTGGTTTGCACTTTTGCCTTGCCTTCCCTTGCCTTTCTTTGCCCTTTTTCCTTGCCTTGCTTTGCGTTTTTGCCTTACCTTGCCTTGCATTGCCCTTTTGCCTTGCCATGCCTTGTCTTGCTTTCTCTTTTGACTTGCCTTGCTTAGCTTTGCCCTTTTCCCTTGCCTTGCCTTGGTTTGCTTTTTTACCTTACAATGCCTTGCTTTGCCCTTTTCCGTTGCCTTTCATTACCTTGCTTTCCCCATTTGCCTTGCCTTGGTTTGCCCTTTTGCCTTCTCTTGCATTGCCTTGCTTTGCTATTTAGACTTGCCTTGCATTGTCTTGCTTTCCCCTTTTGCCTTTCCTTGCTTTGCCCTTTTACCTTGCCTTGCCTCGCCTTGCTTTGCTCTTTTGCCTTGCCTTGCCTTGCTTTGGCCTTTTGCCTTGCCTTTCTTTTTCATTTTGCCTTGCCTTTCCTTGCCTTGCCTTTCTTAGCCCTTTTGCCTTGCATTGCCCTTCTTTACCCGTTTCTCTTCCCTTGACATGCTTTGCCCTTTTGCCTTGCCTTGCCTTGCTTTGCCCATTTACCTTGCCTTACCTTGCTTTGCTTTGCCCATTTGCCTTGCCTTGCCTTGCTTTAACCATTTGCTTTGCCTTCCCTTTCTTTAGCCTTTTGCCTTGCCTTGCCCTGCTTTGCCCTTTTCCTTTGCCTTTCATTACCTTGCTTTCCCCATTTGCCTTGCCTTGCTTTGCCCTTTAGACTTGCCTTGCATTGTCGTCCTTTGCCCTTTTGCCTTTCCTTTCTTTGCCCTTTTGCCTTGCATTGCCTTTCTTTACCCGTTTCTCTTCCCTTACCATGCTTTGCCCTTTTGCCTTGCCTTGCTTTGCTTTGCCATTTTTACCTTGCCTTACCTTTCCTTACTTCTCCGTTTTGCCTTTCCTTGCCTTTCCTTTCTTTGCCGTTTTGCATTGCCTTCCCTTGCCTTTCTTTGCCCTTTTGCCTTGCCTTGCCTTGCTTTGCCCATTTGCCTTTCCTTTCTTTGCCTTTCTTTGCCTTTTTGCCTTGCCTTGCCTTGCATTACCCGTTTGCTTTGCCTTCCCTTTCTTTACCCTTTTGCCTTGCCTTGCATTGATTTGCCGTTTTACCTTGCCTTGCCTTGCCTTGCTCTTCCCTTTTGCCTTGCCTTGCCTTGTCTTGCTTTGCCCTTTTGCCTTGCATTACCTTGCTTTACCCTTTTCCCTTTCCTTGCCTTGCCTTGCTTTGCCCTTTTGCCTTGCCTTGCTTTGCCCTTTTGCGTTGCCTTGCCTTGATTTGCTCTTTTGTGTTGCCTTTGCATGCCTTGGTTTGCACTTTTGCCTTGCCTTCCCTTGCCTTTCTTTGCCCTTTTTCCTTGCCTTGCTTTGCGTTTTTGCCTTACCTTGCCTTGCATTGCCCTTTTGCCTTGCCATGCCTTGTCTTGCTTTCTCTTTTGACTTGCCTTGCTTAGCTTTGCCCTTTTCCCTTGCCTTGCCTTGGTTTGCTTTTTTACCTTACAATGCCTTGCTTTGCCCTTTTCCGTTGCCTTTCATTACCTTGCTTTCCCCATTTGCCTTGCCTTGGTTTGCCCTTTTGCCTTCTCTTGCATTGCCTTGCTTTGCTATTTAGACTTGCCTTGCATTGTCTTGCTTTCCCCTTTTGCCTTTCCTTGCTTTGCCCTTTTACCTTGCCTTGCCTCGCCTTGCTTTGCTCTTTTGCCTTGCCTTGCCTTGCTTTGGCCTTTTGCCTTGCCTTTCTTTTTCATTTTGCCTTGCCTTTCCTTGCCTTGCCTTTCTTTGCCCTTTTGCCTTGCATTGCCCTTCTTTACCCGTTTCTCTTCCCTTGACATGCTTTGCCCTTTTGCCTTGCCTTGCCTTGCTTTGCCCATTTACCTTGCCTTACCTTGCTTTGCTTTGCCCATTTGCCTTGCCTTGCCTTGCTTTAACCATTTGCTTTGCCTTCCCTTTCTTTAGCCTTTTGCCTTGCCTTGCCCTGCTTTGCCCTTTTCCTTTGCCTTTCATTACCTTGCTTTCCCCATTTGCCTTGCCTTGCTTTGCCCTTTAGACTTGCCTTGCATTGTCGTCCTTTGCCCTTTTGCCTTTCCTTTCTTTGCCCTTTTGCCTTGCATTGCCTTTCTTTACCCGTTTCTCTTCCCTTACCATGCTTTGCCCTTTTGCCTTGCCTTGCTTTGCTTTGCCATTTTTACCTTGCCTTACCTTTCCTTACTTCTCCGTTTTGCCTTTCCTTGCCTTTCCTTTCTTTGCCGTTTTGCATTGCCTTCCCTTGCCTTTCTTTGCCCTTTTGCCTTGCCTTGCCTTGCTTTGCCCATTTACCTTGCCTTACCTTTCCTTACTTTTCCGTTTTGCCTTTCCTTGCCTTTCCTTTCTTTGCCGTTTTGCATTGCCTTCCCTTGCCTTTCTTTGCCCTTTTGCCTTGCCTTGCCTTGCTTTGCCCATTTACCTTGCCTTACCTTTCCTTACTTTTCCGTTTTGCCTTTCCTTGCCTTTCCTTTCTTTGCCGTTTTGCCTTGACTTGCCTTGCCTTGCTTTGCCCATTTGCCTTTCCTTTCTTTGCCTTTCTTTGCCTTTTTGCCTTGCCTTGCCTTGCATTACCCGTTTGCTTTGCCTTCCCTTTCTTTACCCTTTTGCCTTGCCTTGCATTGATTTGCCGTTTTACCTTGCCTTGCCTTGCCTTGCTCTTCCCTTTTGCCTTGCCTTGCCTTGTCTTGCTTTGCCCTTTTGCCTTGCATTACCTTGCTTTACCCTTTTCCCTTTCCTTGCCTTGCCTTGCTTTGCCCTTTTGCCTTGCCTTGCTTTGCCCTTTTGCGTTGCCTTGCCTTGATTTGCTCTTTTGTGTTGCCTTTGCATGCCTTGGTTTGCACTTTTGCCTTGCCTTCCCTTGCCTTTCTTTGCCCTTTTTCCTTGCCTTGCTTTGCGTTTTTGCCTTACCTTGCCTTGCATTGCCCTTTTGCCTTGCCATGCCTTGTCTTGCTTTCTCTTTTGACTTGCCTTGCTTAGCTTTGCCCTTTTCCCTTGCCTTGCCTTGGTTTGCTTTTTTACCTTGCAATGCCTTGCTTTGCCCTTTTCCGTTGCCTTTCATTACCTTGCTTTCCCCATTTGCCTTGCCTTGGTTTGCCCTTTTGCCTTCTCTTGCATTGCCTTGCTTTGCTATTTAGACTTGCCTTGCATTGTCTTGCTTTCCCCTTTTGCCTTTCCTTGCTTTGCCCTTTTGCCTTGCCTTGCCTCGCCTTGCTTTGCTCTTTTGCCTTGCCTTGCCTTGCTTTGGCCTTTTGCCTTGCCTTTCTTTTTCATTTTGCCTTGCCTTTCCTTGCCTTGCCTTTCTTTGCCCTTTTGCCTTGCATTGCCCTTCTTTACCCGTTTCTCTTCCCTTGACATGCTTTGCCCTTTTGCCTTGCCTTGCCTTGCTTTGCCCATTTACCTTGCCTTACCTTGCTTTGCTTTGCCCATTTGCCTTGCCTTGCCTTGCTTTAACCATTTGCTTTGCCTTCCCTTTCTTTAGCCTTTTGCCTTGCCTTGCCCTGCTTTGCCCTTTTCCTTTGCCTTTCATTACCTTGCTTTCCCCATTTGCCTTGCCTTGCTTTGCCCTTTAGACTTGCCTTGCATTGTCGTCCTTTGCCCTTTTGCCTTTCCTTTCTTTGCCCTTTTGCCTTGCATTGCCTTTCTTTACCCGTTCCTCTTCCCTTACCATGCTTTGCCCTTTTGCCTTGCCTTGCTTTGCTTTGCCATTTTTACCTTGCCTTACCTTTCCTTACTTCTCCGTTTTGCCTTTCCTTGCCTTTCCTTTCTTTGCCGTTTTGCATTGCCTTCCCTTGCCTTTCTTTGCCCTTTTGCCTTGCCTTGCCTTGCTTTGCCCATTTACCTTGCCTTACCTTTCCTTACTTTTCCGTTTTGCCTTTCCTTGCCTTTCCTTTCTTTGCCCTTTTGCCTTGCCTTGCCTTGCTTTGCCCATTTGCCTTTCCTTTCTTTGCCTTTCTTTGCCTTTTTGCCTTGCCTTGCCTTGCATTACCCGTTTGCTTTGCCTTCCCTTTCTTTACCCTTTTGCCTTGCCTTGCATTGATTTGCCGTTTTACCTTGCCTTGCCTTGCCTTGCTCTTCCCTTTTGCCTTGCCTTGCCTTGTCTTGCTTTGCCCTTTTGCCTTGCATTACCTTGCTTTACCCTTTTCCCTTTCCTTGCCTTGCCTTGCTTTGCCCTTTTGCCTTGCCTTGCTTTGCCCTTTTGCGTTGCCTTGCCTTGATTTGCTCTTTTGTGTTGCCTTTGCATGCCTTGGTTTGCACTTTTGCATTGCCTTCCCTTGCCTTTCTTTGCCCTTTTTCCTTGCCTTGCTTTGCGTTTTTGCCTTACCTTTGCCTTACTTTTGCCTTGCCATGCCTTGTCTTGCTTTCTCTTTTGACTTGCCTTGCTTAGCTTTGCCCTTTTCCCTTGCCTTGCCTTGGTTTGCTTTTTTACCTTGCAATGCCTTGCTTTGCCCTTTTCCGTTGCCTTTCATTACCTTGCTTTCCCCATTTGCCTTGCCTTGGTTTGCCCTTTTGCCTTCTCTTGCATTGCCTTGCTTTGCTATTTAGACTTGCCTTGCATTGTCTTGCTTTCCCCTTTTGCCTTTCCTTGCTTTGCCCTTTTGCCTTGCCTTGCCTCGCCTTGCTTTGCTCTTTTGCCTTGCCTTGCCTTGCTTTGGCCTTTTGCCTTGCCTTTCTTTTTCATTTTGCCTTGCCTTTCCTTGCCTTGCCTTTCTTTGCCCTTTTGCCTTGCATTGCCCTTCTTTACCCGTTTCTCTTCCCTTGACATGCTTTGCCCTTTTGCCTTGCCTTGCCTTGCTTTGCCCATTTACCTTGCCTTACCTTGCTTTGCTTTGCCCATTTGCCTTGCCTTGCCTTGCTTTAACCATTTGCTTTGCCTTCCCTTTCTTTAGCCTTTTGCCTTGCCTTGCCCTGCTTTGCCCTTTTCCTTTGCCTTTCATTACCTTGCTTTCCCCATTTGCCTTGCCTTGCTTTGCCCTTTAGACTTGCCTTGCATTGTCGTCCTTTGCCCTTTTGCCTTTCCTTTCTTTGCCCTTTTGCCTTGCATTGCCTTTCTTTACCCGTTCCTCTTCCCTTACCATGCTTTGCCCTTTTGCCTTGCCTTGCTTTGCTTTGCCATTTTTACCTTGCCTTACCTTTCCTTACTTCTCCGTTTTGCCTTTCCTTGCCTTTCCTTTCTTTGCCGTTTTGCATTGCCTTCCCTTGCCTTTCTTTGCCCTTTTGCCTTGCCTTGCCTTGCTTTGCCCATTTACCTTGCCTTACCTTTCCTTACTTTTCCGTTTTGCCTTTCCTTGCCTTTCCTTTCTTTGCCGTTTTGCCTTGACTTGCCTTGCTTTGCCCATTTGCCTTTCCTTTCTTTGCCTTTCTTTGCCTTTTTGCCTTGCCTTGCCTTGCATTACCCGTTTGCTTTGCCTTCCCTTTCTTTACCCTTTTGCCTTGCCTTGCATTGATTTGCCGTTTTACCTTGCCTTGCCTTGCCTTGCTCTTCCCTTTTGCCTTGCCTTGCCTTGTCTTGCTTTGCCCTTTTGCCTTGCATTACCTTGCTTTACCCTTTTCCCTTTCCTTGCCTTGCCTTGCTTTGCCCTTTTGCCTTGCCTTGCTTTGCCCTTTTGCGTTGCCTTGCCTTGATTTGCTCTTTTGTGTTGCCTTTGCATGCCTTGGTTTGCACTTTTGCATTGCCTTCCCTTGCCTTTCTTTGCCCTTTTTCCTTGCCTTGCTTTGCGTTTTTGCCTTACCTTTGCCTTACTTTTGCCTTGCCATGCCTTGTCTTGCTTTCTCTTTTGACTTGCCTTGCTTAGCTTTGCCCTTTTCCCTTGCCTTGCCTTGGTTTGCTTTTTTACCTTGCAATGCCTTGCTTTGCCCTTTTCCGTTGCCTTTCATTACCTTGCTTTCCCCATTTGCCTTGCCTTGGTTTGCCCTTTTGCCTTCTCTTGCATTGCCTTGCTTTGCTATTTAGACTTGCCTTGCATTGTCTTGCTTTCCCCTTTTGCCTTTCCTTGCTTTGCCCTTTTGCCTTGCCTTGCCTCGCCTTGCTTTGCTCTTTTGCCTTGCCTTGCCTTGCTTTGGCCTTTTGCCTTGCCTTTCTTTTTCATTTTGCCTTGCCTTTCCTTGCCTTGCCTTTCTTTGCCCTTTTGCCTTGCATTGCCCTTCTTTACCCGTTTCTCTTCCCTTGACATGCTTTGCCCTTTTGCCTTGCCTTGCCTTGCTTTGCCCATTTACCTTGCCTTACCTTGCTTTGCTTTGCCCATTTGCCTTGCCTTGCCTTGCTTTAACCATTTGCTTTGCCTTCCCTTTCTTTAGCCTTTTGCCTTGCCTTGCCCTGCTTTGCCCTTTTCCTTTGCCTTTCATTACCTTGCTTTCCCCATTTGCCTTGCCTTGCTTTGCCCTTTAGACTTGCCTTGCATTGTCGTCCTTTGCCCTTTTGCCTTTCCTTTCTTTGCCCTTTTGCCTTGCATTGCCTTTCTTTACCCGTTTCTCTTCCCTTACCATGCTTTGCCCTTTTGCCTTGCCTTGCTTTGCTTTGCCATTTTTACCTTGCCTTACCTTTCCTTACTTCTCCGTTTTGCCTTTCCTTGCCTTTCCTTTCTTTGCCGTTTTGCATTGCCTTCCCTTGCCTTTCTTTGCCCTTTTGCCTTGCCTTGCCTTGCTTTGCCCATTTACCTTGCCTTACCTTTCCTTACTTTTCCGTTTTGCCTTTCCTTGCCTTTCCTTTCTTTGCCCTTTTGCCTTGCCTTGCCTTGCTTTGCCCATTTACCTTGCCTTACCTTTCCTTACTTTTCCGTTTTGCCTTTCCTTGCCTTTCCTTTCTTTGCCGTTTTGCCTTGACTTGCCTTGCTTTGCCCATTTGCCTTTCCTTTCTTTGCCTTTCTTTGCCTTTTTGCCTTGCCTTGCCTTGCATTACCCGTTTGCTTTGCCTTCCCTTTCTTTACCCTTTTGCCTTGCCTTGCATTGATTTGCCGTTTTACCTTGCCTTGCCTTGCCTTGCTCTTCCCTTTTGCCTTGCCTTGCCTTGTCTTGCTTTGCCCTTTTGCCTTGCATTACCTTGCTTTACCCTTTTCCCTTTCCTTGCCTTGCCTTGCTTTGCCCTTTTGCCTTGCCTTGCTTTGCCCTTTTGCGTTGCCTTGCCTTGATTTGCTCTTTTGTGTTGCCTTTGCATGCCTTGGTTTGCACTTTTGCATTGCCTTCCCTTGCCTTTCTTTGCCCTTTTTCCTTGCCTTGCTTTGCGTTTTTGCCTTACCTTTGCCTTACTTTTGCCTTGCCATGCCTTGTCTTGCTTTCTCTTTTGACTTGCCTTGCTTAGCTTTGCCCTTTTCCCTTGCCTTGCCTTGGTTTGCTTTTTTACCTTGCAATGCCTTGCTTTGCCCTTTTCCGTTGCCTTTCATTACCTTGCTTTCCCCATTTGCCTTGCCTTGGTTTGCCCTTTTGCCTTCTCTTGCATTGCCTTGCTTTGCTATTTAGACTTGCCTTGCATTGTCTTGCTTTCCCCTTTTGCCTTTCCTTGCTTTGCCCTTTTGCCTTGCCTTGCCTCGCCTTGCTTTGCTCTTTTGCCTTGCCTTGCCTTGCTTTGGCCTTTTGCCTTGCCTTTCTTTTTCATTTTGCCTTGCCTTTCCTTGCCTTGCCTTTCTTAGCCCTTTTGCCTTGCATTGCCCTTCTTTACCCGTTTCTCTTCCCTTGACATGCTTTGCCCTTTTGCCTTGCCTTGCCTTGCTTTGCCCATTTACCTTGCCTTACCTTGCTTTGCTTTGCCCATTTGCCTTGCCTTGCCTTGCTTTAACCATTTGCTTTGCCTTCCCTTTCTTTAGCCTTTTGCCTTGCCTTGCCCTGCTTTGCCCTTTTCCTTTGCCTTTCATTACCTTGCTTTCCCCATTTGCCTTGCCTTGCTTTGCCCTTTAGACTTGCCTTGCATTGTCGTCCTTTGCCCTTTTGCCTTTCCTTTCTTTGCCCTTTTGCCTTGCATTGCCTTTCTTTACCCGTTTCTCTTCCCTTACCATGCTTTGCCCTTTTGCCTTGCCTTGCTTTGCTTTGCCATTTTTACCTTGCCTTACCTTTCCTTACTTCTCCGTTTTGCCTTTCCTTGCCTTTCCTTTCTTTGCCGTTTTGCATTGCCTTCCCTTGCCTTTCTTTGCCCTTTTGCCTTGCCTTGCCTTGCTTTGCCCATTTACCTTGCCTTACCTTTCCTTACTTTTCCGTTTTGCCTTTCCTTGCCTTTCCTTTCTTTGCCGTTTTGCCTTGCCTTGCCTTGCTTTGCCCATTTGCCTTTCCTTTCTTTGCCTTTCTTTGCCTTTTTGCCTTGCCTTGCCTTGCATTACCCGTTTCTTTGCCTTCCCTTTCTTTACCCTTTTGCCTTGCCTTGCATTGATTTGCCGTTTTACCTTGCCTTGCCTTGCCTTGCTCTTCCCTTTTGCCTTGCCTTGCCTTGTCTTGCTTTGCCCTTTTGCCTTGCATTACCTTGCTTTACCCTTTTCCCTTTCCTTGCCTTGCCTTGCTTTGCCCTTTTGCCTTGCCTTGCTTTGCCCTTTTGCGTTGCCTTGCCTTGATTTGCTCTTTTGTGTTGCCTTTGCATGCCTTGGTTTGCACTTTTGCCTTGCCTTCCCTTGCCTTTCTTTGCCCTTTTTCCTTGCCTTGCTTTGCGTTTTTGCCTTACCTTGCCTTGCATTGCCCTTTTGCCTTGCCATGCCTTGTCTTGCTTTCTCTTTTGACTTGCCTTGCTTAGCTTTGCCCTTTTCCCTTGCCTTGCCTTGGTTTGCTTTTTTACCTTACAATGCCTTGCTTTGCCCTTTTCTGTTGCCTTTCATTACCTTGCTTTCCCCATTTGCCTTGCCTTGGTTTGCCCTTTTGCCTTCTCTTGCATTGCCTTGCTTTGCTATTTAGACTTGCCTTGCATTGTCTTGCTTTCCCCTTTTGCCTTTCCTTGCTTTGCCCTTTTGCCTTGCCTTGCCTCGCCTTGCTTTGCTCTTTTGCCTTGCCTTGCCTTGCTTTGGCCTTTTGCCTTGCCTTTCTTTTTCATTTTGCCTTGCCTTTCCTTGCCTTGCCTTTCTTTGCCCTTTTGCCTTGCATTGCCCTTCTTTACCCGTTTCTCTTCCCTTGACATGCTTTGCCCTTTTGCCTTGCCTTGCCTTGCTTTGCCCATTTACCTTGCCTTACCTTGCTTTGCTTTGCCCATTTGCCTTGCCTTGCCTTGCTTTAACCATTTGCTTTGCCTTCCCTTTCTTTAGCCTTTTGCCTTGCCTTGCCCTGCTTTGCCCTTTTCCTTTGCCTTTCATTACCTTGCTTTCCCCATTTGCCTTGCCTTGCTTTGCCCTTTAGACTTGCCTTGCATTGTCGTCCTTTGCCCTTTTGCCTTTCCTTTCTTTGCCCTTTTGCCTTGCATTGCCTTTCTTTACCCGTTTCTCTTCCCTTACCATGCTTTGCCCTTTTGCCTTGCCTTGCTTTGCTTTGCCATTTTTACCTTGCCTTACCTTTCCTTACTTCTCCGTTTTGCCTTTCCTTGCCTTTCCTTTCTTTGCCGTTTTGCATTGCCTTCCCTTGCCTTTCTTTGCCCTTTTGCCTTGCCTTGCCTTGCTTTGCCCATTTACCTTGCCTTACCTTTCCTTACTTTTCCGTTTTGCCTTTCCTTGCCTTTCCTTTCTTTGCCCTTTTGCCTTGCCTTGCCTTGCTTTGCCCATTTGCCTTTCCTTTCTTTGCCTTTCTTTGCCTTTTTGCCTTGCCTTGCCTTGCATTACCCGTTTGCTTTGCCTTCCCTTTCTTTACCCTTTTGCCTTGCCTTGCATTGATTTGCCGTTTTACCTTGCCTTGCCTTGCCTTGCTCTTCCCTTTTGCCTTGCCTTGCCTTGTCTTGCTTTGCCCTTTTGCCTTGCATTACCTTGCTTTACCCTTTTCCCTTTCCTTGCCTTGCCTTGCTTTGCCCTTTTGCCTTGCCTTGCTTTGCCCTTTTGCGTTGCCTTGCCTTGATTTGCTCTTTTGTGTTGCCTTTGCATGCCTTGGTTTGCACTTTTGCATTGCCTTCCCTTGCCTTTCTTTGCCCTTTTTCCTTGCCTTGCTTTGCGTTTTTGCCTTACCTTGCCTTGCATTGCCCTTTTGCCTTGCCATGCCTTTTCTTGCTTTCTCTTTTGACTTGCCTTGCTTAGCTTTGCCCTTTTCCCTTGCCTTGCCTTGGTTTGCTTTTTTACCTTACAATGCCTTGCTTTGCCCTTTTCCGTTGCCTTTCATTACCTTGCTTTCCCCATTTGCCTTGCCTTGGTTTGCCCTTTTGCCTTCTCTTGCATTGCCTTGCTTTGCTATTTAGACTTGCCTTGCATTGTCTTGCTTTCCCCTTTTGCCTTTCCTTGCTTTGCCCTTTTACCTTGCCTTGCCTCGCCTTGCTTTGCTCTTTTGCCTTGCCTTGCCTTGCTTTGGCCTTTTGCCTTGCCTTTCTTTTTCATTTTGCCTTGCCTTTCCTTGCCTTGCCTTTCTTTGCCCTTTTGCCTTGCATTGCCCTTCTTTACCCGTTTCTCTTCCCTTGACATGCTTTGCCCTTTTGCCTTGCCTTGCTTTGCCCATTTACCTTGCCTTACCTTGCTTTGCTTTGCCCATTTGCCTTGCCTTGCCTTGCTTTAACCATTTGCTTTGCCTTCCCTTTCTTTAGCCTTTTGCCTTGCCTTGCCCTGCTTTGCCCTTTTCCTTTGCCTTTCATTACCTTGCTTTCCCCATTTGCCTTGCCTTGCTTTGCCCTTTAGACTTGCCTTGCATTGTCGTCCTTTGCCCTTTTGCCTTTCCTTTCTTTGCCCTTTTGCCTTGCATTGCCTTTCTTTACCCGTTTCTCTTCCCTTACCATGCTTTGCCCTTTTGCCTTGCCTTGCTTTGCTTTGCCATTTTTACCTTGCCTTACCTTTCCTTACTTCTCCGTTTTGCCTTTCCTTGCCTTTCCTTTCTTTGCCGTTTTGCATTGCCTTCCCTTGCCTTTCTTTGCCCTTTTGCCTTGCCTTGCCTTGCTTTGCCCATTTGCCTTTCCTTTCTTTGCCTTTCTTTGCCTTTTTGCCTTGCCTTGCCTTGCATTACCCGTTTGCTTTGCCTTCCCTTTCTTATCCTTTTGCCTTGCCTTGCATTGATTTGCCGTTTTACCTTGCCTTGCCTTGCCTTGCTCTTCCCTTTTGCCTTGCCTTGCCTTGTCTTGCTTTGCCCTTTTGCCTTGCATTACCTTGCTTTACCCTTTTCCCTTTCCTTGCCTTGCCTTGCTTTGCCCTTTTGCCTTGCCTTGCTTTGCCCTTTTGCGTTGCCTTGCCTTGATTTGCTCTTTTGTGTTGCCTTTGCATGCCTTGGTTTGCACTTTTGCCTTGCCTTCCCTTGCCTTTCTTTGCCCTTTTTCCTTGCCTTGCTTTGCGTTTTTGCCTTACCTTGCCTTGCATTGCCCTTTTGCCTTGCCATGCCTTGTCTTGCTTTCTCTTTTGACTTGCCTTGCTTAGCTTTGCCCTTTTCCCTTGCCTTGCCTTGGTTTGCTTTTTTACCTTACAATGCCTTGCTTTGCCCTTTTCTGTTGCCTTTCATTACCTTGCTTTCCCCATTTGCCTTGCCTTGGTTTGCCCTTTTGCCTTCTCTTGCATTGCCTTGCTTTGCTATTTAGACTTGCCTTGCATTGTCTTGCTTTCCCCTTTTGCCTTTCCTTGCTTTGCCCTTTTACCTTGCCTTGCCTCGCCTTGCTTTGCTCTTTTGCCTTGCCTTGCCTTGCTTTGGCCTTTTGCCTTTCCTTTCTTTTTCATTTTGCCTTGCCTTTCGTTGCCTTGCCTTTCTTTGCCCTTTTGCCTTGCATTGCCCTTCTTTACCCGTTTCTCTTCCCTTGACATGCTTTGCCCTTTTGTCTTGCCTTGCCTTGCTTTGCCCATTTACCTTGCCTTACCTTGCTTTGCTTTGCCCATTTGCCTTGCCTTGCCTTGCTTTAACCATTTGCTTTGCCTTCCCTTTCTTTAGCCTTTTGCCTTGCCTTGCCCTGCTTTGCCCTTTTCCTTTGCCTTTCATTACCTTGCTTTCCCCATTTGCCTTGCCTTGCTTTGCCCTTTAGACTTGCCTTGCATTGTCGTCCTTTGCCCTTTTGCCTTTCCTTTCTTTGCCCTTTTGCCTTGCATTGCCTTTCTTTACCCGTCTCTTCCCTTACCATGCTTTGCCCTTTTGCCTTGCCTTGCTTTGCTTTGCCATTTTTACCTTGCCTTACCTTTCCTTACTTCTCCGTTTTGCCTTTCCTTGCCTTTCCTTTCTTTGCCGTTTTGCATTGCCTTCCCTTGCCTTTCTTTGCCCTTTTGCCTTGCCTTGCCTTGCTTTGCCCATTTACCTTGCCTTACCTTTCCTTACTTTTCCGTTTTGCCTTTCCTTGCCTTTCCTTTCTTTGCCCTTTTGCCTTGCCTTGCCTTGCTTTGCCCATTTGCCTTTCCTTTCTTTGCCTTTCTTTGCCTTTTTGCCTTGCCTTGCCTTGCATTACCCGTTTGCTTTGCCTTCCCTTTCTTTACCCTTTTGCCTTGCCTTGCATTGATTTGCCGTTTTACCTTGCCTTGCCTTGCCTTGCTCTTCCCTTTTGCCTTGCCTTGCCTTGTCTTGCTTTGCCCTTTTGCCTTGCATTACCTTGCTTTACCCTTTTCCCTTTCCTTGCCTTGCCTTGCTTTGCCCTTTTGCCTTGCCTTGCTTTGCCCTTTTGCGTTGCCTTGCCTTGATTTGCTCTTTTGTGTTGCCTTTGCATGCCTTGGTTTGCACTTTTGCATTGCCTTCCCTTGCCTTTCTTTGCCCTTTTTCCTTGCCTTGCTTTGCGTTTTTGCCTTACCTTGCCTTGCATTGCCCTTTTGCCTTGCCATGCCTTTTCTTGCTTTCTCTTTTGACTTGCCTTGCTTAGCTTTGCCCTTTTCCCTTGCCTTGCCTTGGTTTGCTTTTTTACCTTACAATGCCTTGCTTTGCCCTTTTCCGTTGCCTTTCATTACCTTGCTTTCCCCATTTGCCTTGCCTTGGTTTGCCCTTTTGCCTTCTCTTGCATTGCCTTGCTTTGCTATTTAGACTTGCCTTGCATTGTCTTGCTTTCCCCTTTTGCCTTTCCTTGCTTTGCCCTTTTACCTTGCCTTGCCTCGCCTTGCTTTGCTCTTTTGCCTTGCCTTGCCTTGCTTTGGCCTTTTGCCTTGCCTTTCTTTTTCATTTTGCCTTGCCTTTCCTTGCCTTGCCTTTCTTTGCCCTTTTGCCTTGCATTGCCCTTCTTTACCCGTTTCTCTTCCCTTGACATGCTTTGCCCTTTTGCCTTGCCTTGCCTTGCTTTGCCCATTTACCTTGCCTTACCTTGCTTTGCTTTGCCCATTTGCCTTGCCTTGCCTTGCTTTAACCATTTGCTTTGCCTTCCCTTTCTTTAGCCTTTTGCCTTGCCTTGCCCTGCTTTGCCCTTTTCCTTTGCCTTTCATTACCTTGCTTTCCCCATTTGCCTTGCCTTGCTTTGCCCTTTAGACTTGCCTTGCATTGTCGTCCTTTGCCCTTTTGCCTTTCCTTTCTTTGCCCTTTTGCCTTGCATTGCCTTTCTTTACCCGTTTCTCTTCCCTTACCATGCTTTGCCCTTTTGCCTTGCCTTGCTTTGCTTTGCCATTTTTACCTTGCCTTACCTTTCCTTACTTCTCCGTTTTGCCTTTCCTTGCCTTTCCTTTCTTTGCCGTTTTGCATTGCCTTCCCTTGCCTTTATTTGCCCTTTTGCCTTGCCTTGCCTTGCTTTGCCCATTTACCTTGCCTTACCTTTCCTTACTTTTCCGTTTTGCCTTTCCTTGCCTTTCCTTTCTT
The DNA here is from genome assembly GCA_032206185.1 of Columba guinea. Lineage (NCBI taxonomy): Eukaryota > Metazoa > Chordata > Aves > Columbiformes > Columbidae > Columba > Columba guinea. The sequence continues at coordinate 112,071 of JAVLUU010000613.1, read as the reverse complement.
TGCCGTTTTGCCTTGACTTGCCTTGCTTTGCCCATTTGCCTTTCCTTTCTTTGCCTTTCTTTGCCTTTTTGCCTTGCCTTGCCTTGCATTACCCGTTTGCTTTGCCTTCCCTTTCTTTACCCTTTTGCCTTGCCTTGCATTGATTTGCCGTTTTACCTTGCCTTGCCTTGCCTTGCTCCTCCCTTTTGCCTTGCCTTGCCTTGTCTTGCTTTGCCCTTTTGCCTTGCATTACCTTGCTTTACCCTTTTCCCTTTCCTTGCCTTGCCTTGCTTTGCCCTTTTGCCTTGCCTTGCTTTGCCCTTTTGCGTTGCCTTGCCTTGATTTGCTCTTTTGTGTTGCCTTTGCATGCCTTGGTTTGCACTTTTGCCTTGCCTTCCCTTGCCTTTCTTTGCCCTTTTTCCTTGCCTTGCTTTGCGTTTTTGCCTTACCTTGCCTTGCATTGCCCTTTTGCCTTGCCATGCCTTGTCTTGCTTTCTCTTTTGACTTGCCTTGCTTAGCTTTGCCCTTTTCCCTTGCCTTGCCTTGGTTTGCTTTTTTACCTTGCAATGCCTTGCTTTGCCCTTTTCCGTTGCCTTTCATTACCTTGCTTTCCCCATTTGCCTTGCCTTGGTTTGCCCTTTTGCCTTCTCTTGCATTGCCTTGCTTTGCTATTTAGACTTGCCTTGCATTGTCTTCCTTTGCCCTTTTGCCTTTCCTTGCTTTGCCCTTTTGCCTTGCCTTGCCTCGCCTTACTTTGCTCTTTTGCCTTACCTTGCCTTTCTTTGCCCTTTTGCCTTGCATTGCCTTTCTTTACCCCATTCTCTTCCCTTACCATGCTTTGCCCTTTTGCCTTGCCTTGCCTTGCTTTGCCATTTTTACCTTGCCTTACCTTTCCTTACTTCTCCGTTTTGCCTTTTCTTGCCTTTCCTTTCTTTGCCGTTTTGCCTTGACTTGCCTTGCCTTGCTTTGCCCATTTGCCTTTCCTTTCTTTGCCTTTCTTTGCCTTTTTGCCTTGCCTTGCCTTGCATTACCCGTTTGCTTTGCCTTCCCTTTCTTTACCCTTTTGGCTTGCCTTACCTTGCTTTGCCGTTTTGCCTTGCCTTGCCTTGCCTTGCTTTACCCTTTTCCCTTTCCTTGCCTTGCCTTGCTTTGCCCTTTTGCCTTGCCTCGCTTTGCTCTTTTGCGTTGCCTTGCCTTGCTTTGCTCTTTTGTGTTGCCTTTGCATGCCTTGGTTTGCACTTTTGCCTTGCCTTCCCTTACCTTTCTTTGCCCTTTTTCCTTGCCTTGCTTTGCCCTTTTGCCTTGCCTTGCCTCGCCTTGCTTTGCCCTTTTCCCTTGCCTTGCCTTGGTTTGCTTTTTTACCTTGCAATGCCTTGCTTTGCCCTTTTCCCTTGCCTTTCATTACCTTGCTTTCCCCATTTGCCTTGCCTTGGTTTGCCCTTTTGCCTTCTCTTGCATTGCCTTGCTTTGCTATTTAGACTTGCCTTGCATTGTCTTGCTTTCCCCTTTTGCCTTTCCTTGCTTTGCCCTTTTGCCTTGCCTTGCCTCGCCTTGCTTTGCTCTTTTGCCTTGCCTTGCCTTGCTTTGCCCATTTGCCTTTCCTTTCTTTGCCTTTCTTTGCCTTTTTGCCTTGCCTTGCCTTGCATTACCCGTTTGCTTTGCCTTCCCTTTCTTTACCCTTTTGGCTTGCCTTACCTTGCTTTGCCGTTTTGCCTTGCCTTGCCTTGCCTTGCTTTACCCTTTTCCCTTTCCTTGCCTTGCCTTGCTTTTCCCTTTTGCCTTGCCTCGCTTTGCCCTTTTGCCTTCTCTTGCATTGCCTTGCTTTGCTATTGAGACTTGCCTTGCATTGTCTTGCTTTCCCCTTTTGCCTTTCCTTGCTTTGCCCTTTTGCCTTGCCTTGCCTCGCCTTGCTTTGCTCTTTTGCCTTGCCTTGCCTTGCTTTGGCCTTTTGCCTTGCCTTTCTTTTTCATTTTGCCTTGCCTTTCCTTGCCTTGCCTTTCTTTGCCCTTTTGCCTTGCATTGCCCTTCTTTACCCGTTTCTCTTCCCTTGACATGCTTTGCCCTTTTGCCTTGCCTTGCTTTGCCCATTTACCTTGCCTTACCTTGCTTTGCTTTGCCCATTTGCCTTGCCTTGCCTTGCTTTAACCATTTGCTTTGCCTTCCCTTTCTTTAGCCTTTTGCCTTGCCTTGCCCTGCTTTTCCCTTTTCCTTTGCCTTTCATTACCTTGCTTTCCCCATTTGCCTTGCCTTGCTTTGCCCTTTAGACTTGCCTTGCATTGTCGTCCTTTGCCCTTTTGCCTTTCCTTTCTTTGCCCTTTTGCCTTGCATTGCCTTTCTTTACCCGTTTCTCTTCCCTTACCATGCTTTGCCCTTTTGCCTTGCCTTGCTTTGCTTTGCCATTTTTACCTTGCCTTACCTTTCCTTACTTCTCCGTTTTGCCTTTCCTTGCCTTTCCTTTCTTTGCCGTTTTGCATTGCCTTCCCTTGCCTTTCTTTGCCCTTTTGCCTTGCCTTGCCTTGCTTTGCCCATTTACCTTGCCTTACCTTTCCTTACTTTTCCGTTTTGCCTTTCCTTGCCTTTCCTTTCTTTGCCCTTTTGCCTTGCCTTGCCTTGCTTTGCCCATTTGCCTTTCCTTTCTTTGCCTTTCTTTGCCTTTTTGCCTTGCCTTGCCTTGCATTACCCGTTTGCTTTGCCTTCCCTTTCTTTACCCTTTTGCCTTGCCTTGCATTGATTTGCCGTTTTACCTTGCCTTGCCTTGCCTTGCTCTTCCCTTTTGCCTTGCCTTGCCTTGTCTTGCTTTGCCCTTTTGCCTTGCATTACCTTGCTTTACCCTTTTCCCTTTCCTTGCCTTGCCTTGCTTTGCCCTTTTGCCTTGCCTTGCTTTGCCCTTTTGCGTTGCCTTGCCTTGATTTGCTCTTTTGTGTTGCCTTTGCATGCCTTGGTTTGCACTTTTGCCTTGCCTTCCCTTGCCTTTCTTTGCCCTTTTTCCTTGCCTTGCTTTGCGTTTTTGCCTTACCTTGCCTTGCATTGCCCTTTTGCCTTGCCATGCCTTGTCTTGCTTTCTCTTTTGACTTGCCTTGCTTAGCTTTGCCCTTTTCCCTTGCCTTGCCTTGGTTTGCTTTTTTACCTTGCAATGCCTTGCTTTGCCCTTTTCCGTTGCCTTTCATTACCTTGCTTTCCCCATTTGCCTTGCCTTGGTTTGCCCTTTTGCCTTCTCTTGCATTGCCTTGCTTTGCTATTTAGACTTGCCTTGCATTGTCTTGCTTTCCCCTTTTGCCTTTCCTTGCTTTGCCCTTTTGCTTTGCCTTGCCTCGCCTTGCTTTGCTCTTTTGCCTTGCCTTGCCTTGCTTTGGCCTTTTGCCTTGCCTTTCTTTTTCATTTTGCCTTGCCTTTCCTTGCCTTGCCTTTCTTTGCCCTTTTGCCTTGCATTGCCCTTCTTTACCCGTTTCTCTTCCCTTGACATGCTTTGCCCTTTTGCCTTGCCTTGCCTTGCTTTGCCCATTTACCTTGCCTTACCTTGCTTTGCTTTGCCCATGTGCCTTGCCTTGCCTTGCTTTAACCATTTGCTTTGCCTTCCCTTTCTTTAGCCTTTTGCCTTGCCTTGCCCTGCTTTGCCCTTTTCCTTTGCCTTTCATTACCTTGCTTTCCCCATTTGCCTTGCCTTGCTTTGCCCTTTAGACTTGCCTTGCATTGTCGTCCTTTGCCCTTTTGCCTTTCCTTTCTTTGCCCTTTTGCCTTGCATTGCCTTTCTTTACCCGTTTCTCTTCCCTTACCATGCTTTGCCCTTTTGCCTTGCCTTGCTTTGCTTTGCCATTTTTACCTTGCCTTACCTTTCCTTACTTCTCCGTTTTGCCTTTCCTTGCCTTTCCTTTCTTTGCCGTTTTGCATTGCCTTCCCTTGCCTTTATTTGCCCTTTTGCCTTGCCTTGCCTTGCTTTGCCCATTTACCTTGCCTTACCTTTCCTTACTTTTCCGTTTTGCCTTTCCTTGCCTTTCCTTTCTTTGCCGTTTTGCCTTGACTTGCCTTGCTTTGCCCATTTGCCTTTCCTTTCTTTGCCTTTCTTTGCCTTTTTGCCTTGCCTTGCCTTGCATTACCCGTTTGCTTTGCCTTCCCTTTCTTTACCCTTTTGCCTTGCCTTGCATTGATTTGCCGTTTTACCTTGCCTTGCCTTGCCTTGCTCCTCCCTTTTGCCTTGCCTTGCCTTGTCTTGCTTTGCCCTTTTGCCTTGCATTACCTTGCTTTACCCTTTTCCCTTTCCTTGCCTTGCCTTGCTTTGCCCTTTTGCCTTGCCTTGCTTTGCCCTTTTGCGTTGCCTTGCCTTGATTTGCTCTTTTGTGTTGCCTTTGCATGCCTTGGTTTGCACTTTTGCCTTGCCTTCCCTTGCCTTTCTTTGCCCTTTTTCCTTGCCTTGCTTTGCGTTTTTGCCTTACCTTGCCTTGCATTGCCCTTTTGCCTTGCCATGCCTTGTCTTGCTTTCTCTTTTGACTTGCCTTGCTTAGCTTTGCCCTTTTCCCTTGCCTTGCCTTGGTTTGCTTTTTTACCTTGCAATGCCTTGCTTTGCCCTTTTCCGTTGCCTTTCATTACCTTGCTTTCCCCATTTGCCTTGCCTTGGTTTGCCCTTTTGCCTTCTCTTGCATTGCCTTGCTTTGCTATTTAGACTTGCCTTGCATTGTCTTCCTTTGCCCTTTTGCCTTTCCTTGCTTTGCCCTTTTGCCTTGCCTTGCCTCGCCTTACTTTGCTCTTTTGCCTTACCTTGCCTTTCTTTGCCCTTTTGCCTTGCATTGCCTTTCTTTACCCCATTCTCTTCCCTTACCATGCTTTGCCCTTTTGCCTTGCCTTGCCTTGCTTTGCCATTTTTACCTTGCCTTACCTTTCCTTACTTCTCCGTTTTGCCTTTTCTTGCCTTTCCTTTCTTTGCCGTTTTGCCTTGACTTGCCTTGCCTTGCTTTGCCCATTTGCCTTTCCTTTCTTTGCCTTTCTTTGCCTTTTTGCCTTGCCTTGCCTTGCATTACCCGTTTGCTTTGCCTTCCCTTTCTTTACCCTTTTGGCTTGCCTTACCTTGCTTTGCCGTTTTGCCTTGCCTTGCCTTGCCTTGCTTTACCCTTTTCCCTTTCCTTGCCTTGCCTTGCTTTGCCCTTTTGCCTTGCCTCGCTTTGCTCTTTTGCGTTGCCTTGCCTTGCTTTGCTCTTTTGTGTTGCCTTTGCATGCCTTGCTTTGCCCTTTTGCCTTGCCTTGCCTCGCCTTGCTTTGCCCTTTTCCCTTGCCTTGCCTTGGTTTGCTTTTTTACCTTGCAATGCCTTGCTTTGCCCTTTTCCCTTGCCTTTCATTACCTTGCTTTCCCCATTTGCCTTGCCTTGGTTTGCCCTTTTGCCTTCTCTTGCATTGCCTTGCTTTGCTATTTAGACTTGCCTTGCATTGTCTTGCTTTCCCCTTTTGCCTTTCCTTGCTTTGCCCTTTTGCCTTGCCTTGCCTCGCCTTGCTTTGCTCTTTTGCCTTGCCTTGCCTTGCTTTGCCCATTTGCCTTTCCTTTCTTTGCCTTTCTTTGCCTTTTTGCCTTGCCTTGCCTTGCATTACCCGTTTGCTTTGCCTTCCCTTTCTTTACCCTTTTGGCTTGCCTTACCTTGCTTTGCCGTTTTGCCTTGCCTTGCCTTGCCTTGCTTTACCCTTTTCCCTTTCCTTGCCTTGCCTTGCTTTTCCCTTTTGCCTTGCCTCGCTTTGCCCTTTTGCCTTCTCTTGCATTGCCTTGCTTTGCTATTGAGACTTGCCTTGCATTGTCTTGCTTTCCCCTTTTGCCTTTCCTTGCTTTGCCCTTTTGCCTTGCCTTGCCTCGCCTTGCTTTGCTCTTTTGCCTTGCCTTGCCTTGCTTTGGCCTTTTGCCTTGCCTTTCTTTTTCATTTTGCCTTGCCTTTCCTTGCCTTGCCTTTCTTTGCCCTTTTGCCTTGCATTGCCCTTCTTTACCCGTTTCTCTTCCCTTGACATGCTTTGCCCTTTTGCCTTGCCTTGCCTTGCTTTGCCCATTTACCTTGCCTTACCTTGCTTTGCTTTGCCCATTTGCCTTGCCTTGCCTTGCCTTTCTTTGCCTTTTTGCCTTGCCTTGCCTTGCTTTAACCGTTTGCTTTGCCTTCCCTTTCTTTAGCCTTTTGCCTTGCCTTGCCCTGCTTTGCCCTTTTCCCTTGCCTTTCATTACCTTGCTTTCCCCATTTGCCTTGCCTTGGTTTGCCCTTTTGCCTTCTCTTGCATTGCCTTGCTTTGCCCTTTTGACTAGTCTTGCCTTGCTTTGCTCTTTTGCCTTGCCTTGCTTTACCCGTTTGCCTTGCCTTGCCTTGCTTTGCCATTTTGCCTTGCCTTGCTTTGCGTTTTTGCCTTACCTTGCCTTTCATTGCCATTTTGCCTTGCCTTGCTTTGCGTTTTTGCCTTACCTTGCCTTTCATTGCCATTTTGTCTTGCCTTGCTTTGCGTTTTTGCCTTACCTTGCCTTGCATTGCCCTTTTGCCTTGCCTTTCATTGCCTTGCTTTCCCCATTTGCTTTGCCTTGCTTTGCCCTTTTGCCTTGCCTTGCTTTGCTCTTTTGTGTTGCCTTTGCATGCCTTGGTTTGCACTTTTGCTTTGCCTTCCCTTGCCTTTCTTTGCCCTTTTGCCTTGCCTTGCTTTTCATTTTTGCCTTTCCTTGCCTTGCCTTTCTTTGCCATTTTGCCTTGCATTGCCTTGCTTTACCCGTTTGCTTTGCCTTGCCTTGCTTTGCCATTTTGCCTTGCCTTGCTTTGCGTTTTTGCCTTACCTTGCCTTTCATTGCCCTTTTGCCTTGCCATGCCTTGCTTTGCCCTGTAGACTTGCCTTGCATTGTCTTCCTTTGGCCTTTTGCCTTTCCTTGCTTTGCCCTTTTGCCTTGCCTTGCCTTAGCCTTACTTTGCTCTTTTGCCTTACCTTGCCTTTCTTTGCCCTTTTGCCTTGCATTGCCTTTCTTTACCCGTTTCTCTTCCCTTACCATGCTTTGCCCTTTTGCCTTGCCTTGCCTTGCTTTGCCCTTTTACCTTGCCTTACCTTTCCTTGCTTTTCCGTTTTGCCTTTCTTTGCCTTTCCTTTATTTGCCTTTTTGCCTTGACATGCCTTGCCTTGCTTTGCCCATTTGCCTTTCCTTTCTTTGCCTTTCTTTGCATTTTTGCCTTGCCTTGCCTTGCTTTACCCGTTTGCTTTGCCTTCCCTTTCTTTAGCCTTTTCCCTTTCCTTGCCTTGCTTTGCCGTTTTGCTTTGCCTTGCCTTGCCTTGCCTTGCCTTGCCCTTTTGCCTTGCCTTGCCCTTTTGCCTTGCCTTGCTTTGCCCTTTTGCGTTGCCTTGCCTTGCTTTGCTCTTTTGTATTGCCTTTGCATGCCTTGGTTTGCACTTTTGCCTTGCCTTCCCTTGCCTTGCTTTGCCCTTTTGCCTTGCCTTGCTTTGCATTTTTGCCTTTCCTTTCTTTGCCTTTTTGCCTTGCCTTGCCATGCTTTTCCATTTTGCCTTTCCTTGCCTTGCCTTTCTTTGCCTTTTTGCCTTGCCTTGCTTTACCCGTTTGCTTTGCCTCACTTTCTTTGCTCTTTTGCCTTGCTTTCTAATGCCTTCCTTTGCCATTTGCCTTGCCTTGCCTTACTTTGCCATTTTGCCTTGCCTTGCCTTGCCCTTCTTTTCTCTTTTGCCCTTCCTTGCCTTGCCTTGCTTTGCCCTTTTGCCTTGCCTTTCCTTGCTTTGCCTTTTTGCCTTGCCTTGCCTTGCCTTGCTTTGGTCTTTTGCCTTGCCTTGCTTTTTCACTTGGCCTTGTCTTGCCTTGCCTTGCCTTTCTTTTCTTTGCCCTTTTGCCTTGCATTGCCTTGCTTTACCCGTTTGCTTTGCCTTGCCTTTGCTTTGCCATTTTGCCTTGCCTTGCTTTGCGTTTTTGCCTTACCTTGCCTTGCATTGCCCTTTTGCCTTGCCTTTCATTGCCTTGCTTTCCCCATTTGCCTTGCCTTGATTTGCCCTTTTGCCTTGCCTTGCCTTGCCTTGCTTTGCCCTGTAGACTTGCCTTGCTTTGCCTTTTTGCCTTGCCTTGCCTTGCCTTGCTTTGGTCTTTTGCCTTGCCTTGCTTTTTCACTTGGCCTTGTCTTGCCTTGCCTTGCCTTTCCTTTCTTTGCCCTTTTGCCTTGCATTGCCTTGCTTTACCCGTTTGCTTTGCCTTGCCTTGCTTTGCCATTTTGCCTTGCCTTGCTTTGCGTTTTTGCCTTACCTTGCCTTGCATTGCCCTTTTGCCTTGCCTTTCATTGCCTTGCTTTCCCCATTTGCCTTGCCTTGCTTTACCCTTTTGCCTTGCCTTGCCTTGCCTTGCTTTGCCCTGTAGACTTGCCTTGCATTGTCTTCCTTTGGCCTTTTGCCTTTCCTTGCTTTGCCCTTTTGCCTTGCCTTGCCTTAGCCTTACTTTGCTCTTTTGCCTTACCTTGCCTTTCTTTGCCCTTTTGCCTTGCATTGCCTTTCTTTACCCGTTTCTCTTCCCTTACCATGCTTTGCCCTTTTGCCTTGCCTTGCCTTGCTTTGCCCATTTACCTTGCCTTACCTTTCCTTGCTTTTCCGTTTTGCCTTTCCTTGCCTTTCCTTTCTTTGCCTTTTTGCCTTGACGTGCCTTGCCTTGCTTTGCCCATTTGCCTTTCCTTTCTCTGCCTTTCTTTGCCTTTTTACCTTGCCTTGCCTTGCTTTACCCGTTTGCTTTGCCTTCCCTTTCTTTACCCTTTTGCCTTGCCTTGCCTTGCTTTGCCCTTTTGACTTGCCTCGCTTTGCCCTTTTGCGTTGCCTTGCCTTGCTTTGCTCTTTTGTGTTGCCTTTGCATGCCTTGGTTTGCACTTTTGCCTTGCCTTCCCTTGCCTTTCTTTGCCCTTTTTCCTTGCCTTGCTTTGCCCTTTTGCCTTGCCTTGCCCCGCCTTGCTTTGCTCTTTTGCCTTGCCTTGCCTTGCTTTGGCCTTTTGCTTTGCCTTTCTTTTTCATTTTGCCTTGCCTTTCCTTGCCTTGCCTTTCTTTGCCCTTTTGCCTTGCATTGCCCTTCTTTACCCGTTTCTCTTCCCTTGCCATGCTTTGCCCTTTTGCCTTGCCTTGCCTTGCTTTGCCCATTTACCTTGCCTTACCTTGCTTTGCTTTGCCCATTTGCCTTGCCTTGCCTTGCCTTTCTTTGCCTTTTTGCCTTGCCTTGCCTTGCTTTAACCATTTGCTTTGCCTTCCATTTCTTTAGCCTTTTGCCTTGCCTTGCCCTGCTTTGCCCTTTTCCCTTGCCTTTCATTACCTTGCTTTCCCCATTTGCCTTGCCTTGGTTTGCCCTTTTGCCTTCTCTTGCATTGCCTTGCTTTGCCCTTTTGACTTGTCTTGCCTTGCTTTGCTCTTTTGCCTTGCCTTGCTTTGCCCTTTTGCCTTGCCTTGCCTCACTTTGCCGTTTTGCCTTGCCTTGCCTTGCACTTCTTTTCTCTTTTGCCTTTCCTTGCCTTGCCTTGCTTTGCCCTTTTGCCTTGCCTTCCCTTGCCTTTCTTTGCCCTTTTGCTTTGCATTGCCTTGCTTTACCCGTTTGCTTTGCCTTGCCTTGCTTTGCCATTTTGCCTTGCTTTGCTTTGTGTTTTTGCCTTACCTTGCCTTTGATTGCCCTTTTGCCTTGCCTTTCATTGCCTTGCTTTCCCCATTTGCCTTGCCTTGCTTTGCCCTTTTGCCTTGCCTTGCCTTGCCTTGCTTTGCCCTGTAGACTTGCCTTGCATTGTCTTCCTTTGCCCTTTTGCCTTGCCTTGCTTTGTCCTTTTGCCTTGCCTTGCCTTAGCCTTACTTTGCTCTTTTGCCTTACCTTGCCTTTCTTTGCCCTTTTGCCTTGCATTGCCTTTCTTTACCCGTTTCTCTTCCCTTACCATGCTTTGCCCATTTACCTTGCCTTACCTTGCTTTGCTTTGCCCATTTGCCTTGCCTTGCCTTGCCTTTCTTTGCCTTTTTGCCTTGCCTTGCCTTGCTTTAACCATTTGCTTTGCCTTCCCTTTCTTTAGCCTTTTGTCTTGCCTTGCCCTGCTTTGCCCTTTTCCTTTGCCTTTCATTACCTTGCTTTCCTCATTTGCCTTGCCTTGGTTTGCCCTTTTGCCTTCTCTCGCGTTGCCTTGCTTTGCCCTTTTGACTTGTCTTGCCTTGCTTTGCTCTTTTGCCTTGCCGTGCCTTGCCCTTTTGCCTTGCCTTCCCTAGCCCTTCTTTTCTCTTTTGCCTTTCCTTGCCTTGCCTTTCTTTGCCTTTCCTTTCTTTGCCTTTTTGCCTTGACTTGCCTTGCCTTGCTTTGCCCATTTGCCTTTTCTTTCTTTGCCTTTCTTTGCCTTTTTTCCTTGCCTTGCCTTGCTTTACCCGTTTGCTTTGCCTTCCCTTTCTTTACCCTTTTGCCTTGCCCTGCATTGATTTGCCGTTTACCTTTGACTTTCCTTGCCTTGCTATTCCCTTTTGCCTTGCCTTGCCTTGTCTTGCTTTGCCCTTTTGCCTTGCATTACCTTGCTTTACCCTTTTCCCTTTCCTTGCCTTGCCTTGCTTTGCCCTTTTGCCTTGCCTTGCTTTGCCCTTTGGCGTTGCCTTGCCTTGCTTTGCTCTTTTGTGTTGCCTTTGCATGCCTTGGTTTGCACTTTTGCCTTGCCTTCCCTTGCCTTTCTTTGCCCTTTTTCCTTGCCTTCCTTTGCGTTTTTGCCTTACCTTGCCTTGCATTGCCCTTTTGCCTTGCCATGCCTTGTCTTGCTTTCCCTTTTGACTTGCCTTGCTTAGCTTTGCCCTTTTCCCTTGCCTTGCCTTGGTTTGCTTTTTTACCTTGCAATGCCTTGCTTTGCCCTTTTCCCTTGCCTTTCATTACCTTGCTTTCCCCATTTGCCTTGCCTTGGTTTGCCCTTTTGCCTTCTCTTGCATTGCCTTGCTTTGCTATTTAGACTTGCCTTGCATTGTCTTGCTTTCCCCTTTTGCCTTTCCTTGCTTTGCCCTTTTGCCTTGCCTTGCCTTGCTTTGCTCTTTTGCCTTGCCTTGCATTTTCACTTGGCCTTGTCTTGCCTTTCCTTGCCTTGCCTTTCTTTGCCCTTTTGCCTTGCATTGCCTTGCTTTACCCGTTTGCTTTGCCTTGCCTTGCTTTGTCATTTTGCCTTGCCTTGCATTGTCTTGCTTTCACTTTTGACTTTCCTTGCTTAGCTTTTCCTTTTTGCCTTGCCTTGCCTTGGTTTGCCTTTATGCCTTTCCTTTTCCTTGCCTTGCTTAGCCCTTTAGACTTGCCTTGCATTGACTTCCTTTGTCCTTTTGCCTTTCCTTCCTATGCCCTTTTGCCTTGCCTTTCATTGCCTTGCTTTCCACATTTGCTTTGCCTTGCTTTGCCCTTTTGCCTTGCCTTTTCCTTGCCTTGCTTTGCCCTTTAGACTTTCCTTGCATTGTCTTCCTTTGCCCTTTTGCCTTTACTTGCTTTGCCCTTTTGCCTTGCCTTGCCTAGCCTTACTTTGCTCTTTTGTCTTATCTTGCCTTTCTTTGCCCTTTTGCCTTGCCTTTTCCTTGCCTTGCTTTGCCCTGTAGACTTGCCTTGCATTGTCTTCCTTTGCCCTTTTGCCTTTCCTTGCTTTGCCCTTTTGCCTTGCCTTGCCCAGCCTTACTTTGCTCTTTTGTCTTACCTTGCCTTTCTTTGCCCTTTTGCCTTGCATTGCCTTTCTTTACCCGTTTCTCTTCCCTTACCATGCTTTGCCCTTTTGCCTTGCCTTGCCTTGCTTTGCCCATTTACCTTGCCTTACCTTTCCTTGCTTTTCCGTTTTGCCTTTCCTTGCCTTTCCTTTCTTTGCCCTTTTGCCCTTGGTTTGCCTTGCCTTGCTTTGCCCATTTGCCTTTCCTTTCTTTGCCTTTCTTTGCCTTTTTGCCTTGCCTTCCCTTGCTTTACCCGTTTGCTTTGCCTTCCCTTTCTTTACCCTTTTGCCTTGCCTTGCCTTGCTTTGCCCTTTTGCCTTGCATAACCTTGCTTTACCCTTTTCCCTTCCTTGCCTTTCCTTGCTTTGCCCTTTTGCCTTGCCTTGCTTTGCCCTTTTGCGTTGCCTTGCCTTGCTTTGCTCTTTTGTGTTGCCTTTGCATGCCTTGGTTTGCACTTTTGCCTTGCCTTCCCTTGCCTTTCTTTGCCCTTTTGCCTTGCCTTGCTTTTCATGTTTGCCTTTCCTTGCCTTGCCTTTCTTTGCCATTTTGCCTTGCATTGCCTTGCTTTACCCGTTTGCTTTGCCTTGCCTTGCTTTGCCATTTTGCCTTGCCTTGCCTTGTCTTGCTTTCCCTTTTGACTTTCCTTGCTTAGCTTTGCCCTTTTGCCTTGCCTTGCCTTGCTTTGCCCATTTACCTTGCCTTACCTTTCCTTACTTTTCCGTTTTGCCTTTCCTTGCCTTTCCTTTCTTTGCCGTTTTGCCTTGACTTGCCTTGCCTTGCTTTGCCCATTTGCCTTTCCTTTCTTTGCCTTTCTTTGCCTTTTTGCCTTGCCTTGCCTTGCATTACCCGTTTGCTTTGCCTTCCCTTTCTTTACCCTTTTGCCTTGCCTTGCATTGATTTGCCGTTTTACCTTGCCTTGCCTTGCCTTGCTCTTCCCTTTTGCCTTGCCTTGCCTTGTCTTGCTTTGCCCTTTTGCCTTGCATTACCTTGCTTTACCCTTTTCCCTTTCCTTGCCTTGCCTTGCTTTGCCCTTTTGCCTTGCCTTGCCTTGCTTTGCTCTTTTGTGTTGCCTTTGAATGCCTTGGTTTGCACTTTTGCCTTGCCTTGCTTTGCGTTTTTGCCTTACCTTGCCTTGCATTGCCCTTTTGCCTTGCCATGCCTTGTCTTGCTTTCTCTTTTGACTTGACTCGCTTAGCTTTGCCCTTTTCCCTTGCCTTGCCTTGGCTTGCTTTTTTACCTTGCAATGCCTTGCTTTGCCCTTTTCCCTTGCCTTTCATTACCTTGCTTTCCCCATTTGCCTTGCCTTGGTTTGCCCTTTTGCCTTCTCTTGCATTGCCTTGCTTTGCTATTTAGACTTGCCTTGCATTGTCTTGCTTTGCCCTTTTGCCTTTCCTTGCTTTGCCCTTTTGCCTTGCCTTGCCTCGCCTTGCTTTGCTCTTTTGCCTTGCCTTGCCTTGCTTTGGCCTTTTGCCTTGCCTTTCTTTTTCATTTTGCCTTGCCTTTCCTTGCCTTGCCTTTCTTTGCCCTTTTGCCTTTCCTTTCTTTTCATTTTTGCCTTTCCTTGCCTTGCCTTTCTTTGCCCTTTTGCCTTGCCTTGCCTTGTCTTGCTTTGCCCTTTTGCCTTGCATTACCTTGCTTTACCCTTTTCCCTTTTCCCTTGCCTTTCCTTGCTTTGCCCTTTTGCCTTGCCTTGCTTTGCCCTTTTGCGTTGCCTTGCCTTGCTTTGCTCTTTTGTGTTGCCTTGCATGCCTTGGTTTGCACTTTTGCCTTGCCTTCCCTTGCCTTTCTTTGCCCTTTTGCCTTGCCTTGCTTTTCATTTTTGCCTTTCCTTGCCTTGCCTTTCTTTGCCCTTTTGCCTTGCATTGCCTTGCTTTACCCGTTTGCTTTGCCTTGCCTTGCTTTGCCATTTTGCCTTGCCTTGCATTACCCGTTTGCTTTGCCTTCCCTTTCTTTACCCTTTTGCCTTGCCTTGCCTTGCTTTGCCGTTTTGCCTTGCCTTGCCTTGCCTTGCTATTCCCTTTTGCCTTGCCTTGCCTTGTCTTGCTTTGCCCTTTTGCCTTGCATTACCTTGCTTTACCCTTTTACCTTTCCTTGCCTTGCCTTGCTTTGAACTTTGGCGTTGCCTTGCCTTGCTTTGCTCTTTTGTGTTGCCTTTGCATGCCTTGGTTTTCCCTTTTGCCTTGCCTTGCCTTGCCTTTCTTTGCCCTTTTGCCTTGCCTTGCTTTTCATTTTTGCCTTTCCTTGCCTTGCCTTTCTTTGCCATTTTGCCTTGCATTGCCTTGCTTTACCCGTTTGCTTTGCCTTGCCTTGCTTTGCCATTTTGCCTTGCCTTGCTTTGCGTTTTTGCCTTACCTTGCCTTTCATTGCCCTTTTGCCTTGCCATGCCTTGCTTTGCCCTGTAGACTTGCCTTGCATTGTCTTCCTTTGGCCTTTTGCCTTTCCTTGCTTTGCCCTTTTGCCTTGCCTTGCCTTAGCCTTACTTTGCTCTTTTGCCTTACCTTGCCTTTCTTTGCCCTTTTGCCTTGCATTGCCTTTCTTTACCCGTTTCTCTTCCCTTACCATGCTTTGCCCTTTTGCCTTGCCTTGCCTTGCTTTGCCCTTTTACCTTGCCTTACCTTTCCTTGCTTTTCCGTTTTGCCTTTCTTTGCCTTTCCTTTCTTTGCCGTTTTGCCTTGACTTGCCTTGCCTTGCTTTGCCCATTTGCCTTTCCTTTCTTTGCCTTTCTTTGCCTTTTTGCCTTGCCTTGCCTTGCATTACCCGTTTGCTTTGCCTTCCCTTTCTTTACCCTTTTGCCTTGCCTTGCATTGATTTGCCGTTTTACCTTGCCTTGCCTTGCCTTGCTCTTCCCTTTTGCCTTGCCTTGCCTTGTCTTGCTTTGCCCTTTTGCCTTGCATTACCTTGCTTTACCCTTTTCCCTTTCCTTGCCTTGCCTTGCTTTGCCCTTTTGCCTTGCCTTGCCTTGCTTTGCTCTTTTGTGTTGCCTTTGAATGCCTTGGTTTGCACTTTTGCCTTGCCTTGCTTTGCGTTTTTGCCTTACCTTGCCTTGCATTGCCCTTTTGCCTTGCCATGCCTTGTCTTGCTTTCTCTTTTGACTTGACTCGCTTAGCTTTGCCCTTTTCCCTTGCCTTGCCTTGGCTTGCTTTTTTACCTTGCAATGCCTTGCTTTGCCCTTTTCCCTTGCCTTTCATTACCTTGCTTTCCCCATTTGCCTTGCCTTGGTTTGCCCTTTTGCCTTCTCTTGCATTGCCTTGCTTTGCTATTTAGACTTGCCTTGCATTGTCTTGCTTTGCCCTTTTGCCTTTCCTTGCTTTGCCCTTTTGCCTTGCCTTGCCTCGCCTTGCTTTGCTCTTTTGCCTTGCCTTGCCTTGCTTTGGCCTTTTGCCTTGCCTTTCTTTTTCATTTTGCCTTGCCTTTCCTTGCCTTGCCTTTCTTTGCCCTTTTGCCTTTCCTTTCTTTTCATTTTTGCCTTTCCTTGCCTTGCCTTTCTTTGCCCTTTTGCCTTGCCTTGCCTTGTCTTGCTTTGCCCTTTTGCCTTGCATTACCTTGCTTTACCCTTTTCCCTTTTCCCTTGCCTTTCCTTGCTTTGCCCTTTTGCCTTGCCTTGCTTTGCCCTTTTGCGTTGCCTTGCCTTGCTTTGCTCTTTTGTGTTGCCTTGCATGCCTTGGTTTGCACTTTTGCCTTGCCTTCCCTTGCCTTTCTTTGCCCTTTTGCCTTGCCTTGCTTTTCATTTTTGCCTTTCCTTGCCTTGCCTTTCTTTGCCCTTTTGCCTTGCATTGCCTTGCTTTACCCGTTTGCTTTGCCTTGCCTTGCTTTGCCATTTTGCCTTGCCTTGCATTACCCGTTTGCTTTGCCTTCCCTTTCTTTACCCTTTTGCCTTGCCTTGCCTTGCTTTGCCGTTTTGCCTTGCCTTGCCTTGCCTTGCTATTCCCTTTTGCCTTGCCTTGCCTTGTCTTGCTTTGCCCTTTTGCCTTGCATTACCTTGCTTTACCCTTTTACCTTTCCTTGCCTTGCCTTGCTTTGAACTTTGGCGTTGCCTTGCCTTGCTTTGCTCTTTTGTGTTGCCTTTGCATGCCTTGGTTTTCCCTTTTGCCTTGCCTTGCCTTGCCTTTCTTTGCCCTTTTGCCTTGCCTTGCTTTTCATTTTTGCCTTTCCTTGCCTTGCCTTTCTTTGCCATTTTGCCTTGCATTGCCTTGCTTTACCCGTTTGCTTTGCCTTGCCTTGCTTTGCCATTTTGCCTTGCCTTGCTTTGCGTTTTTGCCTTACCTTGCCTTTCATTGCCCTTTTGCCTTGCCATGCCTTGCTTTGCCCTGTAGACTTGCCTTGCATTGTCTTCCTTTGGCCTTTTGCCTTTCCTTGCTTTGCCCTTTTGCCTTGCCTTGCCTTAGCCTTACTTTGCTCTTTTGCCTTACCTTGCCTTTCTTTGCCCTTTTGCCTTGCATTGCCTTTCTTTACCCGTTTCTCTTCCCTTACCATGCTTTGCCCTTTTGCCTTGCCTTGCCTTGCTTTGCCCTTTTACCTTGCCTTACCTTTCCTTGCTTTTCCGTTTTGCCTTTCTTTGCCTTTCCTTTATTTGCCTTTTTGCCTTGACATGCCTTGCCTTGCTTTGCCCATTTGCCTTTCCTTTCTTTGCCTTTCTTTGCATTTTTGCCTTGCCTTGCCTTGCTTTACCCGTTTGCTTTGCCTTCCCTTTCTTTAGCCTTTTCCCTTTCCTTGCCTTGCTTTGCCGTTTTGCTTTGCCTTGCCTTGCCTTGCCTTGCCTTGCCCTTTTGCCTTGCCTTGCCCTTTTGCCTTGCCTTGCTTTGCCCTTTTGCGTTGCCTTGCCTTGCTTTGCTCTTTTGTATTGCCTTTGCATGCCTTGGTTTGCACTTTTGCCTTGCCTTCCCTTGCCTTGCTTTGCCCTTTTGCCTTGCCTTGCTTTGCATTTTTGCCTTTCCTTTCTTTGCCTTTTTGCCTTGCCTTGCCATGCTTTTCCATTTTGCCTTTCCTTGCCTTGCCTTTCTTTGCCTTTTTGCCTTGCCTTGCTTTACCCGTTTGCTTTGCCTCACTTTCTTTGCTCTTTTGCCTTGCTTTCTAATGCCTTCCTTTGCCATTTGCCTTGCCTTGCCTTACTTTGCCATTTTGCCTTGCCTTGCCTTGCCCTTCTTTTCTCTTTTGCCCTTCCTTGCCTTGCCTTGCTTTGCCCTTTTGCCTTGCCTTTCCTTGCTTTGCCTTTTTGCCTTGCCTTGCCTTGCCTTGCTTTGGTCTTTTGCCTTGCCTTGCTTTTTCACTTGGCCTTGTCTTGCCTTGCCTTGCCTTTCTTTTCTTTGCCCTTTTGCCTTGCATTGCCTTGCTTTACCCGTTTGCTTTGCCTTGCCTTTGCTTTGCCATTTTGCCTTGCCTTGCTTTGCGTTTTTGCCTTACCTTGCCTTGCATTGCCCTTTTGCCTTGCCTTTCATTGCCTTGCTTTCCCCATTTGCCTTGCCTTGATTTGCCCTTTTGCCTTGCCTTGCCTTGCCTTGCTTTGCCCTGTAGACTTGCCTTGCTTTGCCTTTTTGCCTTGCCTTGCCTTGCCTTGCTTTGGTCTTTTGCCTTGCCTTGCTTTTTCACTTGGCCTTGTCTTGCCTTGCCTTGCCTTTCCTTTCTTTGCCCTTTTGCCTTGCATTGCCTTGCTTTACCCGTTTGCTTTGCCTTGCCTTGCTTTGCCATTTTGCCTTGCCTTGCTTTGCGTTTTTGCCTTACCTTGCCTTGCATTGCCCTTTTGCCTTGCCTTTCATTGCCTTGCTTTCCCCATTTGCCTTGCCTTGCTTTACCCTTTTGCCTTGCCTTGCCTTGCCTTGCTTTGCCCTGTAGACTTGCCTTGCATTGTCTTCCTTTGGCCTTTTGCCTTTCCTTGCTTTGCCCTTTTGCCTTGCCTTGCCTTAGCCTTACTTTGCTCTTTTGCCTTACCTTGCCTTTCTTTGCCCTTTTGCCTTGCATTGCCTTTCTTTACCCGTTTCTCTTCCCTTACCATGCTTTGCCCTTTTGCCTTGCCTTGCCTTGCTTTGCCCATTTACCTTGCCTTACCTTTCCTTGCTTTTCCGTTTTGCCTTTCCTTGCCTTTCCTTTCTTTGCCTTTTTGCCTTGACGTGCCTTGCCTTGCTTTGCCCATTTGCCTTTCCTTTCTCTGCCTTTCTTTGCCTTTTTACCTTGCCTTGCCTTGCTTTACCCGTTTGCTTTGCCTTCCCTTTCTTTACCCTTTTGCCTTGCCTTGCCTTGCTTTGCCCTTTTGACTTGCCTCGCTTTGCCCTTTTGCGTTGCCTTGCCTTGCTTTGCTCTTTTGTGTTGCCTTTGCATGCCTTGGTTTGCACTTTTGCCTTGCCTTCCCTTGCCTTTCTTTGCCCTTTTTCCTTGCCTTGCTTTGCCCTTTTGCCTTGCCTTGCCCCGCCTTGCTTTGCTCTTTTGCCTTGCCTTGCCTTGCTTTGGCCTTTTGCTTTGCCTTTCTTTTTCATTTTGCCTTGCCTTTCCTTGCCTTGCCTTTCTTTGCCCTTTTGCCTTGCATTGCCCTTCTTTACCCGTTTCTCTTCCCTTGCCATGCTTTGCCCTTTTGCCTTGCCTTGCCTTGCTTTGCCCATTTACCTTGCCTTACCTTGCTTTGCTTTGCCCATTTGCCTTGCCTTGCCTTGCCTTTCTTTGCCTTTTTGCCTTGCCTTGCCTTGCTTTAACCATTTGCTTTGCCTTCCATTTCTTTAGCCTTTTGCCTTGCCTTGCCCTGCTTTGCCCTTTTCCCTTGCCTTTCATTACCTTGCTTTCCCCATTTGCCTTGCCTTGGTTTGCCCTTTTGCCTTCTCTTGCATTGCCTTGCTTTGCCCTTTTGACTTGTCTTGCCTTGCTTTGCTCTTTTGCCTTGCCTTGCTTTGCCCTTTTGCCTTGCCTTGCCTCACTTTGCCGTTTTGCCTTGCCTTGCCTTGCACTTCTTTTCTCTTTTGCCTTTCCTTGCCTTGCCTTGCTTTGCCCTTTTGCCTTGCCTTCCCTTGCCTTTCTTTGCCCTTTTGCTTTGCATTGCCTTGCTTTACCCGTTTGCTTTGCCTTGCCTTGCTTTGCCATTTTGCCTTGCTTTGCTTTGTGTTTTTGCCTTACCTTGCCTTTGATTGCCCTTTTGCCTTGCCTTTCATTGCCTTGCTTTCCCCATTTGCCTTGCCTTGCTTTGCCCTTTTGCCTTGCCTTGCCTTGCCTTGCTTTGCCCTGTAGACTTGCCTTGCATTGTCTTCCTTTGCCCTTTTGCCTTGCCTTGCTTTGTCCTTTTGCCTTGCCTTGCCTTAGCCTTACTTTGCTCTTTTGCCTTACCTTGCCTTTCTTTGCCCTTTTGCCTTGCATTGCCTTTCTTTACCCGTTTCTCTTCCCTTACCATGCTTTGCCCATTTACCTTGCCTTACCTTGCTTTGCTTTGCCCATTTGCCTTGCCTTGCCTTGCCTTTCTTTGCCTTTTTGCCTTGCCTTGCCTTGCTTTAACCATTTGCTTTGCCTTCCCTTTCTTTAGCCTTTTGTCTTGCCTTGCCCTGCTTTGCCCTTTTCCTTTGCCTTTCATTACCTTGCTTTCCTCATTTGCCTTGCCTTGGTTTGCCCTTTTGCCTTCTCTCGCGTTGCCTTGCTTTGCCCTTTTGACTTGTCTTGCCTTGCTTTGCTCTTTTGCCTTGCCGTGCCTTGCCCTTTTGCCTTGCCTTCCCTAGCCCTTCTTTTCTCTTTTGCCTTTCCTTGCCTTGCCTTTCTTTGCCTTTCCTTTCTTTGCCTTTTTGCCTTGACTTGCCTTGCCTTGCTTTGCCCATTTGCCTTTTCTTTCTTTGCCTTTCTTTGCCTTTTTTCCTTGCCTTGCCTTGCTTTACCCGTTTGCTTTGCCTTCCCTTTCTTTACCCTTTTGCCTTGCCCTGCATTGATTTGCCGTTTACCTTTGACTTTCCTTGCCTTGCTATTCCCTTTTGCCTTGCCTTGCCTTGTCTTGCTTTGCCCTTTTGCCTTGCATTACCTTGCTTTACCCTTTTCCCTTTCCTTGCCTTGCCTTGCTTTGCCCTTTTGCCTTGCCTTGCTTTGCCCTTTGGCGTTGCCTTGCCTTGCTTTGCTCTTTTGTGTTGCCTTTGCATGCCTTGGTTTGCACTTTTGCCTTGCCTTCCCTTGCCTTTCTTTGCCCTTTTTCCTTGCCTTCCTTTGCGTTTTTGCCTTACCTTGCCTTGCATTGCCCTTTTGCCTTGCCATGCCTTGTCTTGCTTTCCCTTTTGACTTGCCTTGCTTAGCTTTGCCCTTTTCCCTTGCCTTGCCTTGGTTTGCTTTTTTACCTTGCAATGCCTTGCTTTGCCCTTTTCCCTTGCCTTTCATTACCTTGCTTTCCCCATTTGCCTTGCCTTGGTTTGCCCTTTTGCCTTCTCTTGCATTGCCTTGCTTTGCTATTTAGACTTGCCTTGCATTGTCTTGCTTTCCCCTTTTGCCTTTCCTTGCTTTGCCTTTTTGCCTTGCCTTGCCTTGCTTTGCTCTTTTGCCTTGCCTTGCATTTTCACTTGGCCTTGTCTTGCCTTTCCTTGCCTTGCCTTTCTTTGCCCTTTTGCCTTGCATTGCCTTGCTTTACCCGTTTGCTTTGCCTTGCCTTGCTTTGTCATTTTGCCTTGCCTTGCATTGTCTTGCTTTCACTTTTGACTTTCCTTGCTTAGCTTTTCCTTTTTGCCTTGCCTTGCCTTGGTTTGCCTTTATGCCTTTCCTTTTCCTTGCCTTGCTTAGCCCTTTAGACTTGCCTTGCATTGACTTCCTTTGTCCTTTTGCCTTTCCTTCCTATGCCCTTTTGCCTTGCCTTTCATTGCCTTGCTTTCCACATTTGCTTTGCCTTGCTTTGCCCTTTTGCCTTGCCTTTTCCTTGCCTTGCTTTGCCCTTTAGACTTTCCTTGCATTGTCTTCCTTTGCCCTTTTGCCTTTACTTGCTTTGCCCTTTTGCCTTGCCTTGCCTAGCCTTACTTTGCTCTTTTGTCTTATCTTGCCTTTCTTTGCCCTTTTGCCTTGCCTTTTCCTTGCCTTGCTTTGCCCTGTAGACTTGCCTTGCATTGTCTTCCTTTGCCCTTTTGCCTTTCCTTGCTTTGCCCTTTTGCCTTGCCTTGCCCAGCCTTACTTTGCTCTTTTGTCTTACCTTGCCTTTCTTTGCCCTTTTGCCTTGCATTGCCTTTCTTTACCCGTTTCTCTTCCCTTACCATGCTTTGCCCTTTTGCCTTGCCTTGCCTTGCTTTGCCCATTTACCTTGCCTTACCTTTCCTTGCTTTTCCGTTTTGCCTTTCCTTGCCTTTCCTTTCTTTGCCCTTTTGCCCTTGGTTTGCCTTGCCTTGCTTTGCCCATTTGCCTTTCCTTTCTTTGCCTTTCTTTGCCTTTTTGCCTTGCCTTCCCTTGCTTTACCCGTTTGCTTTGCCTTCCCTTTCTTTACCCTTTTGCCTTGCCTTGCCTTGCTTTGCCCTTTTGCCTTGCATAACCTTGCTTTACCCTTTTCCCTTCCTTGCCTTTCCTTGCTTTGCCCTTTTGCCTTGCCTTGCTTTGCCCTTTTGCGTTGCCTTGCCTTGCTTTGCTCTTTTGTGTTGCCTTTGCATGCCTTGGTTTGCACTTTTGCCTTGCCTTCCCTTGCCTTTCTTTGCCCTTTTGCCTTGCCTTGCTTTTCATGTTTGCCTTTCCTTGCCTTGCCTTTCTTTGCCATTTTGCCTTGCATTGCCTTGCTTTACCCGTTTGCTTTGCCTTGCCTTGCTTTGCCATTTTGCCTTGCCTTGCCTTGTCTTGCTTTCCCTTTTGACTTTCCTTGCTTAGCTTTGCCCTTTTGCCTTGCCTTGCCTTGCTTTGCCCATTTACCTTGCCTTACCTTTCCTTACTTTTCCGTTTTGCCTTTCCTTGCCTTTCCTTTCTTTGCCGTTTTGCCTTGACTTGCCTTGCCTTGCTTTGCCCATTTGCCTTTCCTTTCTTTGCCTTTCTTTGCCTTTTTGCCTTGCCTTGCCTTGCATTACCCGTTTGCTTTGCCTTCCCTTTCTTTACCCTTTTGCCTTGCCTTGCATTGATTTGCCGTTTTACCTTGCCTTGCCTTGCCTTGCTCTTCCCTTTTGCCTTGCCTTGCCTTGTCTTGCTTTGCCCTTTTGCCTTGCATTACCTTGCTTTACCCTTTTCCCTTTCCTTGCCTTGCCTTGCTTTGCCCTTTTGCCTTGCCTTGCCTTGCTTTGCTCTTTTGTGTTGCCTTTGAATGCCTTGGTTTGCACTTTTGCCTTGCCTTGCTTTGCGTTTTTGCCTTACCTTGCCTTGCATTGCCCTTTTGCCTTGCCATGCCTTGTCTTGCTTTCTCTTTTGACTTGCCTCGCTTAGCTTTGCCCTTTTCCCTTGCCTTGCCTTGGCTTGCTTTTTTACCTTGCAATGCCTTGCTTTGCCCTTTTCCCTTGCCTTTCATTACCTTGCTTTCCCCATTTGCCTTGCCTTGGTTTGCCCTTTTGCCTTCTCTTGCATTGCCTTGCTTTGCTATTTAGACTTGCCTTGCATTGTCTTGCTTTGCCCTTTTGCCTTTCCTTGCTTTGCCCTTTTGCCTTGCCTTGCCTCGCCTTGCTTTGCTCTTTTGCCTTGCCTTGCCTTGCTTTGGCCTTTTGCCTTGCCTTTCTTTTTCATTTTGCCTTGCCTTTCCTTGCCTTGCCTTTCTTTGCCCTTTTGCCTTTCCTTTCTTTTCATTTTTGCCTTTCCTTGCCTTGCCTTTCTTTGCCCTTTTGCCTTGCCTTGCCTTGTCTTGCTTTGCCCTTTTGCCTTGCATTACCTTGCTTTACCCTTTTCCCTTTTCCCTTGCCTTTCCTTGCTTTGCCCTTTTGCCTTGCCTTGCTTTGCCCTTTTGCGTTGCCTTGCCTTGCTTTGCTCTTTTGTGTTGCCTTGCATGCCTTGGTTTGCACTTTTGCCTTGCCTTCCCTTGCCTTTCTTTGCCCTTTTGCCTTGCCTTGCTTTTCATTTTTGCCTTTCCTTGCCTTGCCTTTCTTTGCCCTTTTGCCTTGCATTGCCTTGCTTTACCCGTTTGCTTTGCCTTGCCTTGCTTTGCCATTTTGCCTTGCCTTGCATTACCCGTTTGCTTTGCCTTCCCTTTCTTTACCCTTTTGCCTTGCCTTGCCTTGCTTTGCCGTTTTGCCTTGCCTTGCCTTGCCTTGCTATTCCCTTTTGCCTTGCCTTGCCTTGTCTTGCTTTGCCCTTTTGCCTTGCATTACCTTGCTTTACCCTTTTACCTTTCCTTGCCTTGCCTTGCTTTGAACTTTGGCGTTGCCTTGCCTTGCTTTGCTCTTTTGTGTTGCCTTTGCATGCCTTGGTTTTCCCTTTTGCCTTGCCTTGCCTTGCCTTTCTTTGCCCTTTTTCCTTGCCTTGCTTTGCGTTTTTGCCTTACCTTGCCTTGCATTGCCCTTTTGCCTTGCCATGCCTTGTCTTGCTTTCCCTTTTGACTTGCCTTGCTTAGCTTTGCCCTTTTCCCTTGCCTTGCCTTGGTTTGCTTTTTTACCTTGCAATGCCTTGCTTTGCCCTTTTCCCTTGCCTTTCGTTACCTTGCTTTCCCCATTTGCCTTGCCTTGGTTTGCCCTTTTGCCTTCTCTTGCATTGCCTTGCTTTGCTATTTAGACTTGCCTTGCATTGTCTTGCTTTGCTCTTTTTCCTTGCCTTGCCTTGCTTTGGCCTTTTGCCTTGCCTTTCTTTTTCATTTTGCCTTGCATTTCCTTTCCTTGCCTTTCTTTGCCCTTTTGCCTTGCATTGCCCTTCTTTACCCGTTTCTCTTCCCTTGCCATGCTTTGCGCTTTTGCCTTGCCTTGCCTTGCTTGCCCATTTACCTTGCCTTACCTTGCTTTGCTTTGCCCATTTGCCTTGCCTTGCCTTGCCTTTCTTTGCCTTTTTGCCATGCCTTGCCTTTCTTTAACCATTTGCTTTGCCTTCCCTTTCTTTAGCCTTTTGCCTTGCCTTGCCCTGCTTTGCCCTTTTCCCTTGCCGTTCATTACCTTGCTTTCCCCATTTGCCTTGCCTTGGTTTGCCCTTTTGCCTTCTCCTGCATTGCCTTGCTTTGCCCTTTTGACTTGTCTTGCCTTGCTTTGCCCTTTTGCCTTGCAGTGCCTTGCCCTTTTGCCTTGCCTTGCCTTACTTTGCCGTTTTGCCTTGCCTTGCCTTGCCCTTCTTTTCTCTTTTGCCTTTCCTTGCCTTGCCTTTCTTTGCCCTTTTGCTTTGCATTGCCTTGCTTTAACCGTTTGCTTTGCCTTGCCTTGCTTTGCCATTTTGCCTTGCCTTGCTTTGCGTTTTTGCCTTACCTTGCCTTTAATTGCCCTTTTGCCTTGCCTTTTATTGCCTTGCTTTCCCCATTTGCCTTGCCTTGCTTTGCCCTTTTGCCTTGCCTTGCCTTGGTTTGCCCTGTAGACTTGCCTTGCATTGTCTTCCTTTGCCCTTTTGCCTTTCCTTGCTTTGCCCTTTTGCCTTGCCTTGCCTTAGCCTTACTTTGCTCTTTTGCCTTACCTTGCCTTTCTTTGCCCTTTTGCCTTGCATTGCCTTTCTTTACCCGTTTCTCTTCCCTTACCATGCTTTGCCCTTTTGCCTTGCCTTGCCTTGCTTTGCCCATTTACCTTGCCTTACCTTTCCTTGCTTTTCCCTTTTGCCTTTCTTTGCCTTTCCTTTCTTTGCCTTTTTGCCTTGACATGCCTTGCCTTGCTTGGCCCATTTGCCTTTCCTTTCTTTGCCTTTCTTTGCATTTTTGCCTTGCCTTGCCTTGCTTTACCCGTTTGCTTTGCCTTCCCTTTCTTTACCCTTTTGCCTTGCCCTGCCTTGCTTTGCCGTTTACCTTTGTCTTGCCTTGCCTTGCTATTCCCATTTGCCTTGCCTTGCCTTGTCTTGCTTTGCCCTTTTGCCTTGCATTACCTTGCTTTACCCTTTTCCCTTTCCTTGCCTTGCCTTGCTTTGCCCTTTTGCCTTGCCTTGCTTTGCCCTTTTGCGTTGCCTTGCCTTGCTTTGCTCTTTTGTGCTGCCTTTGCATGCCTTGGTTTGCACTTTTGCCTTGCCTTCCCTTGCCTTTCTTTGCCCTTTTTCCTTGCCTTGCTTTGCGTTTTTGCCTTACCTTGCCTTGCATTGCCCTTTTGCCTTGCCATGCCTTGTCTTGCTTTCCCTTTTGACTTGGCTTGCTTAGCTTTGCCCTTTTCCCTTGCCTTGCCTTGGTTTGCTTTTTTACCTTGCAATGCCTTGCTTTGCCCTTTTCCCTTGCCTTTCATTACCTTGCTTTCCCCATTTGCCTTGCCTTGGTTTGCCCTTTTGCCTTCTCTTGCATTGCCTTGCTTTGCAATTTAGACTTGCCTTGCATTGTCTTGCTTTGCCCTTTTGCCTTTCCTTGCTTTGCCTTTTTGCCTTGCCTTGCCTTGCTTTGCTCTTTTGCCTTGCCTTGCTTTTTCACTTGGCCTTGTCTTGCCTTTCCTTGCCTTGCCTTTCTTTGCCCTTTTGCCTTGCATTGCCTTGCTTTACCCGTTTGCTTTGCCTTGCTTTGCTTTGTCATTTTGCCTTGCCTTGCATTGTCTTGCTTTCAGTTTTGACTTTCCTTGCTTAGCTTTTCCCTTTTGCCTTGCCTTGCCTTGGTTTGCCTTTATGCCTTGCCTTTTCCTTGCCTTGCTTTGCCCTTTAGACTTGCCTTGCATTGTCTTCCTTTGCCCTTTTGCCTTTCCTTGCCATGCCCTTTTCCCTTGCCTTTCATTGCCTTGCTTTCCCCATTTGCTTTGACTTGCTTTGCCCTTTTGCCTTGCCTTTTCCTTGCCTTGCTTTGCCCTTTAGACTTGCCTTGCATTGCCTTCCTTTGCTCTTTTGCCTTTCCTTGCTTTGCCCTTTTGCCTTGCCTTGCCTAGCCTTACTTTGCTCTTTTGTCTTACCTTGCCTTTCTTTGCCCTTTTGCCTTGACTTGCCTTGCCTTGCTTTGCCCATTTGCCTTTCCTTTCTTTGCCTTTCTTTACCCTTTTGCCTTGCCTTGCCTTGCTTTGCCCTTTTGCCTTCCATTACCTTGATATACGCTTTTCCCTTTCCTTGCCATTCCTTGCTTCGCCCTTTTGCCTTGCCTTGCTTTGCCCTTTTGCGTTGCCTTGCCTTGCTTTGCTCTTCTGTGTTGCCTTTGCATGCCTTGGTTTGCACTTTTGCCTTGCCTTCCCTTGCCTTTCTTTGCCCTTTTGCCTTGCCTTGATTTGCATTTTTGCCTTTCCTTGCTTTGCCTTTTTGCCTTGCCTTCCGTTGTCTTGCTTTCCCTTTTGACTTGCCTTGCTTAACTTTGGCCTTTTCCCTTGCTTTGCCTTGCTTTTCCATTTTGCCTTTCCTTGCCATGCCTTTGTTTGCCTTTTTGCCTTGCCTTGCCTTGCTTTACCCGTTTGTTTTGCCTTCACTTTCTTTGCCCTTTTGCCTTCCCTTGCCTTGCCTTGCTTTGCTTTTTTGACTTGTTTCGCCTTGCTTTGCTCTTTTGCCTTGCCTTGCCTTGCCTTGCTTTGCCCTTTTGCCTTGCCTTGCCTTACTTTGCCGTTTTGCCTTGCCTTGCCTTGCCCTTCTTTTGTCTTTTGCCTTTCCTTGCCTTGCCATGCTTTGCCCTTTTGCCTTGCCTTGCCTTGCTTTGCTCTTTTGTTTTGCCTTACCTTACTTTGCCCTTTTCCTTGCCTTCCCTTGCCTTTCTTTGCCCTTTTGCCTTGCCTTGCATTGTCTTGCTTTGCCCTTTTGCCTTTCCTTGCTTTGCCTTTTTGCCTTGCCTTGCCTTGCTTTGCTCTTTTGCTTTGCCTTGCTTTTTCACTTGGCCTTGTCTTTCCTTTCCTTGCCTTGCCTTTCTTTGCCCTTTTGCCTTGCATTGCCTTGATTTACCCGTTTGCATTTGCTTGCGTCGCTTTGCCATTTGGCTTGCTTTGCTTTGCGTTTTTGCCATACCTTGCCTTGCATTGCCCTTTTGCCTTGCTTTGCCTTGTCTTGCTTTCCCTTTTGACTTTCCTTGCTTAGCTTTGCCCTTTTGCCTTGCCTTGCCTTGGTTTGCCTTTATGCCTTGCCATGCCTTGCCTTGCCCTTTTGTCTTGCCTTGCATTGTCTTCCTTTGCCCTTTTGCCTTTCATTGCTTTGCCCTTTTGCCTTGCCTTGCCTAGCCGTACTTTCCTCTTTTGCCTTACCTTGCCTTTCTTTGCCCTTTTGCCTTGCATTGCCTTTCTTTACCCGTTTCTCTTCCCTTACCATGCTTTGCCCTTTTGCCTTGCCTTGCCTTGCTTTGCCCATTTACCTTGCCTTACCTTGCCTTGTTTTTCCCTTTTGCCTTCCCTTGCCTTTCCTTTCTTTGCCTTTTTGCCTTGACTTGCCTTGCCTTGTTTTGCCCATTTGCCTTTCCTTTCTTTTCCTTTCTTTCCCTTTGGGAAGAAGAAGAAAGGAAGAAAGAAAGAAAAAAGAAAGAAAAAGAAAAGAGAGAAAAAAGAAAGAAAGATAGAATGAAAGAAAGAAGGAAA
>JAVLUU010000613.1:70000-72500 GCA_032206185.1 Columba guinea | reverse complement strand
AAAGATGAAAGAAAGACAGAAAGAAAGAATGAAAGAAAAAAGAAAAAAGAAAGAAAGAAAACATAAAGAAAAAAGAAAGAAAGAAAAAAAGAAAGACAGAAATAAAGACAGAAATAAAGAAAAAAGAAAGAAAGAAAGAAAAAAGAATGAAATAAGAAAGAAAGAAAGAAAGAAAAAGGAAGAAAGAAAGAAAGAAAGAAAAAAGAAAGAAGAAAGAAAGAAAAAAGAAAGAAGAAAGAAAAAAGAAAAAAGAAAGAAAGAAAGAAAGAAAGAAAGAAAGAAAGAAAAAAGAAAGAAGGAAGAAAGAAAGAAGAAAGTAAGAAAGAAAGAAAAAAGAAAGAAAGAAGAAAGAAAGAAAGACTGAAAGAAAGAAAGAAAGAAAGAAAGAAAGAAAAAAAAAGAAAGAAATAGAAAAGAAAGAAAGAAAGAAAGATAGAAAGAAAGACAGATAGAAAGAAAGAAAGAAAAAGAAAGAAAGAAAGAAAGAAAGAAAGAAAAAAAGAAAAAAGGAAGGAAAAATAGAAAGAAAGGAAAAGAAAGAAAGAAAAAAGAAAGAGAAGAAAGGAAGGAAAAGAAAGAAAGAAAGACAGAAAGAAAGAAAAAAGAAGAAGAAAGTAAAAGAAAGAAAGAAAGAAAGACGAAAGAAAGAAAAAAGGAAGAATAAAGTAAGAAAGACAGAAAGAAAGAGAGAAAAGAAAGAATGAAAGAAAGAAAAGAAAGAAAAAAAGAAAGAAAGAAAAAGAAAGAAAGAAAGAAAGAAAGAAAAAACAAAGAAAGAAGGAAAGAAGAAAGAAAGAAAAAGGAAAGAAAGAAAGAAAGAAAGAAAAAGGAAATAAAAAAGAAAGGAAAAGAAAGAAAGAAAGAAAGAAAGAAAAAAGAAGAAAGACAGAAAGAAAGAAAGAAAGAAAAAGAAATAAAGAAAGAAAGAAAAAAGAAAAAAAAAAGTCAGAAAGAAAGAAAGGAATAAAGAAGGAAAAAGAAAGAAAGAAAGAAAGGAAGAAAGAAAGACAAAAAGAAAGAAAGAAAGAAAAATAAAGAAAGAAAGTAAGAAGAAAGAAAGAAAAAAAGAAAGAAAGACAGAAAGAAAGACAGAAAGAAAGAAAGGAAGGAAAAGAAACAGAGTAAGAAAGAAAGAAAGAAAAAAGAAAGAAATAAAGAAAGAAAAAAAAAGAAAGAAAAAAGAAAGAAATAAATAAAGAAAGAGAAAAGAAAGAAAGAAAGAAAGACAGAAAGAAAGACAGAAAGAAAGAAAGAAAGAAAATAAAGAAAGAATGAAAGAAAGAAGAAAGAAAGAATGAAATACAGAAAGAAAAAGAAAGAAAGAAAGAAAAAGAAAGAAAGAAAGAAAGAAGGAAGAAAGAGAGAAAGAAAGAAAAAAGAAAGACAGAAAGAAAGACAGAAAGAATGAAAGAAAAAAGAAAAAAGAAAGAAAAAGAAAGAAAAAAAGAAAAAACAGTAAAGAAAGACAGAAATAAAGAAAAAAGGAAAAAAGAAAGAAGAAAGAAAGAAAGAAAGAAAAAAAAGAAAAAAGGAAAGAAAGAAAGCAAGAAGGACAAAAAGAAAGAAAGGAAAAGAAAGAAAGAGAGAAAGAAAGAAAGAAAAAGACGAAAAAAGAAAGAAAAAAAAGAAGGAAATAAGAAAGAAAGGAAAAGAAAGAAAGAAAGACAGAAAGAAAGAAAGAAAAAAAGAAGAAAGTAAAAGAAAGAAAGAAAGAAAGAAAGACGAAAGAAAGAAAGAAAAAAGAAAGAAAGACAGAAAGAAAGAAAGAAAAATAGAAAAAGAAAGAAAGAAAGAAAGAAAGAAGAAAGAAAGAAAGAAAGAAAAAAAAGAAAGAAAAAAGAAAGAAAGAAAGAAAGACAGACAGAAAGATAGACAGAAAGAAAGAAAGAAAGGAAAAGAAGGAAAGTAAGAAAGAAAGTAAGAAAAAAGAAAGAAAGAAAGAAAGAAAAAAAAAGAAAGATAAAAGAAAGAAAGAAAAAGAAAGAAAGAAAGAAGAAAGAAAAAAAGAAAGACAGAATGAAAGACAGAAAGGAAGAGAAAAAGAAAGAAAGAAAGAAAGAAAAAGAAAGAAAGGAAGAAAAAAGGAAGGAAAAAGAGAAAGAAACGGAAAGAAAGAAAGAAAGAAAAAGAAAAGAAAAGAAAAGAAAAAAGAAAAAAGAAAAAAAAGAGAGAAAAAAGAAAGAAAAAAGGAACAAAGAAAGAAAGAAAGAGAAAAAAGAAAGAAAGACAGAAAGAAAGACAGAAAGAAAGAAAGAAAAAAGAAAGAAAAAAGAAAAAAGAATGAAATAAGAAAGAAAGAAAGAAAGAAAAAGGAAGAAAGAAAGAAAGAAAGAAAGAAAAAAGAAAGAAGAAAGAAAGAAAGAAGGAAGAAAAAAGAAGGAAAGAAAGAAAAAAGAAAGAAGAAAGAAAGAAAGAAAAAAGAAAGAAAGAAAAAAGAAAGAAGGAAAAAAGAAAGAAGAAAGAAAGAAAGAAAGAAAAAAGAAAGAAGGAAGAAAGAAAG
>JAVLUU010000613.1:55000-62500 GCA_032206185.1 Columba guinea | reverse complement strand
AAGAAAGGAAAAGAAGGAAAGTAAGAAAGAAAGAAAGATAGAAAAAAAAAGAAAGAAAAAAGAAAGAAAGAAAAAGAAAGAAAGAAGAAAGAAATAAAGAAAGACAGAAAGAAAGACAGAAAGGAAGGGAAAAAGAAAGAAAGAAAGAAAAAGAAAGAAATGAAGAAAAAAGAAGGAAAAAGAGAAAGAAAGGGAAAGAAAGAAAGAAAGAAAAAGAAAAGAATAAAGAAAGAAAGAAAGAAAGAAAAAAGAAAGAAAAAAGAAAGAAAGAAAGAAGGAAAAAAAGAAAGTAAAAGAAAGAAAGAAATAAAGAAAAATAAAGAAAGAAGAAAGGAATGAAAAGAAAGAAAGAAAGACAGAAAGAAAGACAGAAAGAAAGAAAGAAAAATAGAAGAAGAAAGAAAAAGAAAGAAAGAAAGAAAGAAAGGAAAAATAAAGATGAAAGAAAGAAAGAAAGAAAAGAAGAAAGAAAAAAGAAAGAAAGACAGAAAGAAAGACAGAAAGAAAGAACGAAAGAAGGAAAAGAAAGAAAGAAAGCATAAAGAAAAAAGAAAGAAGAGAAGAAAAGAAAGAAAGACAGAAAGAAAGACAGAAATAAAGAAAAAAGAAAGAAAGAAAGAAAAAAGAATGAAATAAGAAAGAAGAAAGAAAGAAAAAAGAAAGAAGAAAGAAAAAGAAAAAAGAAAGAAAGAAAGAAAGAAAGAAAGAAAGAAAAAAAGAAAGAAGGAAAAAAGAAAGAAGAAAGAAAGAAAGAAAAAAGAAAGAAAGAAGAAAGAAAGAAAGAAAGACTGAAATAAAGAAAGAAAGAAAGAAAGAAAAAAAGAAGAAAGAAAGAAGTAAAAAAGAAAGAAACAAAGATAGAAAGAAAGACAGAAAGAAAGAAAGAAAGAAAAAGAAAGAAAGAAAGAAAGAAAGAAAGAAAGAAAGAAGAAAAAAGGAAGGAAAAAATAGAAAGAAAGGAAAAGAAAGAAAGAAAGAAAAAGAAAGAAAGAAGAAAGGAAGGAAAAGAAAGAAAGAAAGACAGAAAGAAAGAAAAAAGAAAGAATAAAGTAAGAAAGACAGAAAGAAAGACAGAAAAGAAAGAAGGAAAGAAAGAAAAGAAAGAAAAAAGAAAGTAAGAAAAAAGAAAGAAAGAAATAAAGAAAGAGAAAAGAAAGAAAGAAAGAAAGAAAGACAGAAAGAAAGAAAGAAAGAAAAAGAAGAAAGAAAGAAAGAAAGAATAAAGAAAGAATGAAATACAGAAAGAAAGACAAAGAAAGAAAGAAAGAAAAAGAAAGAAAGAAAGATGGAAGAAGAAAGAAAGAAGAAAGAAGAAAAAAGAAAGACAGAAAGAAAGACAGAAAGAATGAAAGAAAAAAAAAAGAAAGAAAAAAGAAAGAAAAAAGAAAGAAAAAAGAAAGAAAGAGAAAACAATAAAGACAGAAAGAAAGACAGAAATAAAGAAAAAAAGAAAAAAGAAAGAAGAAAGAAAAAGAAAGAAAGGAAAAAAAGAAAAAAGAAAAGAAAGAAAGAAAGAAGGAAAAAAAGAAAGAAAGGAAAACAAAGAAAGAAAGAAAGAAGGAAAGAAAAAGAGTAAAAAGAAAGAAATAAAAAAAGAAAGAAATAAGAAAGAAAGGAAATAAAGAAAGAAAGAAAGACAGAAAGAAAGAAAGAAAAGGAGAAGAAGAAAGTAAAAGAAAGAAAGAAAGACGAAAGAAAGAAAGAAAGAAGAAAGAAAGAAAGACAGAAAGAAAGAAAGAAAAAAAGAAAAAGAAAGAAAGAAAGAAAGAAAGACAGAAAGAAGAAAGAAAGAAAAAAAAGAAAGAAAAAAGAAAGAAAAAGAAAGAAAGAAAGAAAGAAAGAAATAAAGAAAGACAGAGAGAAAGACAGAAAGAAAGAAAGAAAGGAAAAGAAGGAAAGTAAGAAAAAAAGAAAGAAAAAAGAAAGAAAGAAAGAAAGAAAAAAAAGAAAGAAAAAAGAAAGAAAGAAAAAGAAAGAAAGAAAGAAGAAAGAAATAAAGAAAGACAGAAAGACAGAAAGGAAGGGAAAAGAAAGAAAGAAAGAAAAAGAAAGAAAGGAAGAAAAAAAGAAGGAAAAAGAGAAAGAAAGGGAAAGAAAGAAAGAAAAAGAAAAGAATAAAGAAAGAAAGAAAAAGAAAAAGAAAGAAAAAAGAAAGAAAGAAAGAATGAAAAAGAAGAAAGAAACAAAGAAAGAAAGAAAGAAAAAAGAAAGAAAGAGAAGAAAGAAAGAAAGAAAGGAAAAGAAAGAAAGAAAGAAAGAAAGAAAGAAAGAAGGAAAGAAGGAAAAAGAAAGAAAGTAAAATAAAGAAAGAAAGAAAGAAAAATAAAGAAAGAAGAAAGGAATGAAAAGAAAGAAATAAAAAAGAAAGAACGAAAGAAAGACAGAAAGAAAGAAAGAAACAAAAAGAAAGAAAGAAGGAAAGAAGAAAGAAAGAAAAAGGAAAGAAAGAAAGAAAGAAAGAAAAAGGAAATAAAGAAAGAAAGGAAAAGAAGGAAAGAAAGAAAGAAAAAAGAAAGAAAGAAAGAAAGAAAGAAAAAAGAAAGAAAGAAAAATAAGAAAAAGAAAGAAAAAGAAAGAAAAAAAGAAGAAAGAAAGACAGAAAGAAAGACAGAAAGAAAGAAAGAAAAAAAGAAGAAGAAAAGAAAGAAAGAAAGAAAGAAAAAGGAAAGAAAGACAAAAAAAGAAAGAAAGGAAGAAGAAAGAAAGAAAGAAAACAGAAAGAAAGACAGAAAGAAAGAAAGAAAAAAGAAAAGAAAGAAAAAGAAAGATAGAAAGAAAGAAAGAAGAAAGAAAGAAAAAAGAAAAGAGAAAGAAAGAAAGAAAAAGTAAGAAGAAAGAAAAAAGAAGAAAGAAAGAACGTAGGAAAGAAAGAAAGAAAGAAAGAAAGAAAGACAGAAAGAAAGAAAGAAAGAAAAAAGAAAAAAGAAAAAGAAAACATAAAGAAAAAAGAAAGAAAGAAAAAAAAGAAAGACAGAAAGAAAGACAGAAATAAAGAAAAAAGAAAGAAAGAAAGAAAAAAGAATGAAATAAGAAAGAAAGAAAGAAAGAAAGAAAAAGGAAGAAAGAAAGAAAGAAAAAAGAAAGAAGAAAGAAAGAAAAAAGAAAGAAGAAAGAAAAAGAAAAAGAAGAAAGAAAGAAAGAAAGAAAGAAGAAAGAAAGAAAAGAAAGAAGGAAAAAGAAAGAAGAAAGAAAGAAAGAAAAAAGAAAGAAAGAAAGAAAGAAAGAAAGATTGAAAGAAAGAAAGAAAGAAAGAAAGAAAAAAAGAAAGAAATAGAAAAGAAAGAAAGAAAGATAGAAAGAAAGACAGATAGAAAGAAAGAAAGAAAAAGAAAGAAAGAAAGAAAGAAAGAAAAAAGAAAAAAGGAAGGAAAAATAGAAAGAAAGGAAAAGAAAGAAAGAAAAAAGAAAGAGAAGAATGGAAGGAAAAGAAAGAAAGAAAGACAGAAGAAAGAAAAAAGAAGAAGAAAGTAAAAGAAAGAAAGAAAGAAAGAAAGATGAAAGAAAGAAAAAAGAAAGAATAAAGTAGAAAGACAGAGAGAAAGACAGAAAAGAAAGAAGGAAAGAAAGAAAAGAAAGAAAAAAGAAAGAAAGAAAAAGAAAGAAAGAAAGAAAGAAAAAAGAAAGAAAGAAAGAAAGACAGAAAGATAGACAGAAAGAAAGAAAGAAGGAAAGAAAGAAAGAAACAAAAAGAAAGAAAGAAGGAAAGAAGAAAGAAAGAAAGACAGAAAGAAAAAAAGAAAGAAAAAGAAATGTAGAAAGAAAGAAAAAAGAAAGAAAGAAAGAAAGAAAGAAAGGAATAAAGAAGGAAAAAGAAAGAAAGAAAGGAAGAAAGAAGACAGAAAGACAGAAAAAAAGAAAGAAAAAGAAAGACAGACAGAAAGACAAAAAGAAAGAAAGAAAGAAAAAGAAGGAAAGAAAGTAAGAAGAAAAAAAGAAAAAAGAAAGAAAGACAGAAAGAAAGACAGAACGAAAGAAAGGAAGGAAAAGAATGAAAGAAAGAAAGTAAGAAAGAAAGAAAGAAAAAAGAAAGAAATAAGAAAGAAAAAAAAAGAAAGAAAAAAGAAAGAAAGAAATAAAGAAAGAGAAAAGAAAGAAAGAAAGAAAGAATGAAATACAGAAAGAAAGAGAAAGAAAGAAAGAAAGAAAAAGAAAGAAAGAAAGAAGGAAGAAAGAAAGAAAGAAAGAAAGAAAAAAGAAAGACAGAAAGAAAGACAGAAAGAATGAAAGAAAAAAGAAAAAAGAAAGAAAAAAGAAAGAAAAAAGAAAGAGAAAACAATAAAGAAAGACAGAAATAAAGAAATAAAGAAAAAAGAAAGAAGAAAGAAAGAAAGAAAAAAGAAAGAAAGGAAGAAAGAAAGAAAGAAAGAAAAAAAGGAAGAAGGAAAAAAGAAAGAAAGAAGAAAAGAAGGAAAAGAAAGAAAGACAGAAAGAAAAGAAAAAGAAGAAGAAAGTAAAAGAAAGAAAGAGAAAGACGAAAGAAAGAAAGAAAGAAAGAAAGAAAGACAGAAAGAAAGAAAAAAGAAAGAATAAAGTAAGAAGGACAGAAAGAAAGACAGAAAAGAAAGAAGGAAAGAAAGAAAAGAAAGTAAAAAAGAAAGAAAGAAAAAGAAAGAAAGAAAGAAAAAAGAAAGAAAGAAGGAAAGAAGAAAGAAAGAAAAAGGAAAGAAAGAAAGAAAGAAAAAGGAAATAAAAAAGAAAGGAAAAGAAAGAAAGAAAGAAAGAAAGAAAGAAAGAAAGAAAGAAAGAAAGAAAGAAAGAAAGAAAGAAAAAAGAAGAAAGACAGAAAGAAAGAAAGAAAGAAAAAGAAATAAAGAAAGAAAGAAAAAAGAAAGAAAAAAGTCAGAAAGAAAGAAAGGAATAAAGAAGGAAAAAGAAAGAAAGAAAGAAAGAAAGGAAGAAAGAAAGAAAGAAAGAAAAATAAAGAAGGAAAGTAAGAAGAAAGAAAGAAAAAAGAAAGAAAGACAGAAAGGAAGACAGAAAGAAAGAAAGGAAGGAAAAGAAAGAAAGAAAGAAAGAAAGAAAGAAAAAAGAAAGAAATAAAGAAAGAAAAAAAAAGAAAGAAAAAAGAAAGAAACAAATAAAGAAAGAGAAAAGAAAGAAAGAAAGACAGAAAGAAAAACAGAAAGAAAGAAAGAAAGAAAATAAAGAAAGAATGAAAGAAAGAAGAAAGAAAGAATGAAATACAGAAAGAAAGACAAAGAAAGAAAGAATCAAAAAGAAAGAAAGAAAGAAAGAAGGAAGAAAGAAAGAAAAAAGAAAGACAGAAAGAAAGAAAGAATGAAAGAAAAAAGAAAAAAGAAACAAAAAAAGAAAGAAAAAAGAAAGAAAGAAAAAACGGTAAAGAAAGACAGAAATAAAGAAAAAAGAAAAAAGAAAGAAGAAAGAAAGAAAGAAAGAAAAAAAAGAAAAAAGGAAAGAAAGAAAGCAAGAAGGAAAAAAGAAAGAAAGGAAAAGAAAGAAAGAAAGAAAGAAAGAAAGAAAAAGAAGAAAAAGAAAGAAAAAAGAAGGAAATAAGAAAGAAAGGAAAAGAGTGAAAGAAAGAAAGACAGAAAGAAAGAAAAAAAGAAGAAGAAAGTAAAAGAAAGAAAGAAAGAAAGACGAAAGAAAGAAAGAAAAAAGAAAGAAAGACAGAAAGAAAGAAAGAAAAAAAGAAAAAGAAAGAAACAAAGAAAGAAGAAAGAAAGAAAGAAAGAAAAAAAAGAAAGAAATAGAAAGAAAGTAAAAGAAAGAAGAAAGAAAGAAAGAAAGACAGAAAGATAGACAGAAAGAAAGAAAGAAAGGAAAAGAAGGAAAGTAAGAAAGAAAGAAAGAAGAAAGAAATAAAGAAAGACAGAAAGAAAGACAGAAAGGAAGAGAAAAAGAAAGAAAGAAAGAAAGAAAAAGAAAGAAAGGAAGAAAAAAGAATGAAATAAGAAAGAAAGAAAGAAAAAGGAAGAAAGAAAGAAAGAAAGAAAAAGAAAGAAGAAAGAAGAAAGAAAGAAAAAAGAAAGAAGAAAGAAAGAAAGAAAAAAGAAAGAAAGAAAGAAAGAAAAAGAAAGAAAAAAGAAAGAAGGAAAAAAGAAAGAAGAAAGAAAGAAAGAAAAAAGAAAGAAAGAAGAAAGAAAGAAAGAAAGAAAGAAAGAAAGAAAGAAAAAAAGAAAAAAGGAAGGAAAAATAGAAAGAAAAGAAAGAAAGAAAGAAAGAAGAAAGGAAGGAAAAGAAAGAAAGAAAGACAGAAAGAAAGAAAAAAAGAAGAAGAAAGTAAAAGAAAGAAAGAAATAAAGACGAAAGAAAGAAGGAAGAAAGAAAGAAAGAAAGAAAGAAAGAAAAAAGAAAGAAGAAAGAAGAACGTAAGGAAGACAGAAAGAAAGACAGAAAAGAAAGAAGGAAAGAAAGAAAAGAAAGAAAAAAGAAAGAAAGAAAAAGAAAGAAAGAAAGAAAAAAGAAAGAAAGAAAGACAGAAAGAAAGACAGAAAGAAAGAAAGAAAGAAAGAAAGAAGGAAAAAAGAAAGAAAGGAAAAGAAAGAAAGAAAGAAAGAAAGAAAGAAAAAGAAGAAAAAAGAAAGAAAGAAAAAAACGAAGGAAATAAAGAAAGGAAAAGAAAGAAAGAAAGAAAGACAGAAAGAAAGAAAGAAAAAAAGAAGAAGAAAGTAAAGAAAGAAAGAAAGAAAGAAAGACGAAAGAAAGAAAGAAAAAAGAAAGACAGAAAGACAGAAAGAAAGAAAGAAAAAAAGAAAAAGAAAGAAAGAAAGAAAGAAAGAAGAAAGAAAGAAAGAAAAAAATAAAGAAAAAAGAAAGAAAGAAAAAGAAAGAAAGAAAGAAAGAAAGAAAGAAAGAAAGAAAGACAGAAAGAAAGACAGAAAGAAAGAAAGAAAGGAAAAGAAGGAAAGTAAGAAAGAAAAAAAAAAAGAAGAAAGAAAGAAAGCAAAAAAAAGAAAGAAAAAAGAAAGAAAGAAAAAGAAAGAAAGAAAGAAGAAAGAAATAAAGAAAGACAGAAAGAAAGACAGAAAGGAAGAGAAAAAGAAAGAAAGAAAGAAAAAGAAAGAAAGGAACAAAAAAAGAAGGAAAAAGAAAGAAAGGGAAAGAAAGAAATAAAGAAAAAGAAAAGAATAAAGAAAGAAAGAAAGAAAAAGAAAGCAAAAAGAAAGAAAGAAAGAATGAAAAAAGAAAGGAAGAAGAAAGAAAGAAAGAAAGAAAGAAAAGGAAAGAAAGAAGAAAGAAAGAAAGAAAGAAAGGAAAACAAAGAAAGAAAGAACGAAAGAAAGAAAGAAAGAAAGAAGGAAAAAAAGAAAGAAAGTAATAGAAAGAAAGAAAGAAAGAAAAAAAAAGAAAGAAGAAAGGAATGAAAAGAAAGAAAAAAGACAGAAAGACAGAAAGAAAGAAAGAAAAAAGAAGAAGAAAGAAAAAGAAAGAAAGAAAGAAAGAAGGAAAGAAAAACAAAAAAGAAAGAAAGGAAGAAGAAAGAAAGAAAGAAAACAGAAAGAAAGACAGAAAGAAAGAAAAAAAGAAAAAGAAAGAAGA
>JAVLUU010000613.1:42500-47500 GCA_032206185.1 Columba guinea | reverse complement strand
TTTCTTTCTTTTTTTCTTTCTTTCATTCTTTCTTTCTTTCTTTCTTTCTTCTTTCTTTTTTCTTTTGTTTTTCATTTTTCCTTCTTTTTTTCTTTTTCTTTCTTTTTCTTTTTGCTTTCTTTCTTTCTCTCTTTCTTTCTGTCTTTCTTTTTTTATTTCTGTCTTTCTTTTTTTTCTTTCTTTCTTTTTTCTTTTTTCTTTCTTTTCATTTTTCTTTCTTTCTCTCTTTCTTCTTTCTTTCTTTTTTCTTCCTTTCTTTTCATTCTTTCCTTCTTTCTTTCTTTTTCTTTCTTTCTTTCTATCTGTCTTTATTTCTTGCTTTCTTTGTCTTTTTCTTTCTTTTTCTTTTTTCTTTCTTTCTTTCTGTCTTTCTTTTGTCTTTCCTTCTTTCTTTCTGTCTTTCTTTCTTTATTTATTTGCTTTTTTCTTTCTTTCTGTCTTTCTTTCTTTCTTTTTCTTTTTCTTTTTCTTTCTTTCTTTCTTTCTTTCTTACTTTTTTCTTTCTTTCTTTCCTTCTTTCTTTCTTTTTCTTTCTTTCTTTCTATTTTCTTTTTTTTTTTCTTTCTTTTCCTTTTTACTTTCTTTCTGTCCTCTTTCTTTCTTTCTTTCTTTTTCTTTCTTTTTCTTTTTTCTTTCTTTCTTTCTGTCTTTCTGTCTTTCTTTCTTTCCTTCCTTTTTCTTTCTTTTTTCCTTTCTTTCTTTCTTTCTTTCTTTCTTTCTTTCTTCTTTCTTTCTTTTTTCTTTCTTACTTCTTTCTTGCTTTCTTTTTTCTTTCTTGCTTATTTCTTTCTTTCTTTCTTTTTTCTTTCTTTCTCTTTTCTTTATTTCTTTCTTTCTTCTTTATTTCTTTCTTTCTTTCTTAGTTTCTTTTTTCTTTCTTTCATTCTTTCTTTCTTTTCCTTACTTGTTTCTTCTTTTTCTTTCTTTCTTTCTTTCTGTCTTTCATTCTTTCTTACTTTTTCTTTCTTTTTCTTTTTCTTTCTTTATTTCTGTCATTCTTTCTTACTTTTTTCTTTCATTTTCTTTTTTCTTTCTTTTTTCTTTCTTTCTTCTTTCTTCTTTCTTTTTTCCTTTCTTTCTTTCTTCTCTCTGTCTTTCTTTGTTTCTTTCTTTTTCTTTCTTTTTCTTTTTGATTTCTTTCTTTCTCTCTTTCTTTCTGTCTTTCTTTTTTCTTTCTATCTTTCTTTCTTTCTTTCTTTCTTTCTTTTTTCTTTCTTTCTTTTTTCTTTTTTCTTTCTTTTCCTTTTTTCTTTCTTTCTGTCTTTCTTCTTTCTTTTTTTTCTTTCTTTCTTTCATTTCTCTCTTTCTTTCTTTTCTTTCTTTCTTTCTTTCTTTTTCTTTATTTCTTTCTGTCTCTTTCTTTCTTTCTTTCTTTTTCTTTTTCTTTTTCTTTTTCTTTTTCTTTTTCTTTTTCTTTTTCTTTTTCTTTTTCTTTTTCTTTTTCTTTTTCTTTTTCTTTTTCTTTTTCTTTTTCTTTTTCTTTTTCTTTTTCTTTTTCTTTTTCTTTTTCTTTTTCTTTTTCTTTCTTTTTCTTTTTTCTTTCTTTCTTTCTGTCTTTCTTTCTGTCTTTCTTTTTTCTTTCTTTCTTTCTTTCTTTCTTTCTTTCTTTCTTTCTTTCTTCTTTCTTTTTCTTTCTGTCTTTCTTTTTTCTTTCCTCTTTCTTTCTTTCTTCTTTCTTTCTTTATTTTTTCTTTCTTTCTTTCTTTCTTTCTTTCTTCTTTCTTTCTTTCTTTCTTCTTTCTTTTTGCTTTATTTCTTTTTTTCTTTCTTCCTTTCTTTATTTCTTTCTTCTTTCCTTCTTTCTTTCTTCTTTCGTTCTTTCTTTCTTTTTTCTTTCTTTCTTTCTTTCTTTCTTTCTTTCTTTCTGGCTTTCTTTCTGGCTTTCTTTCTTTCTCTCTTTCTTCTTTCTTTCTTTCTGTCTTTCTTTCTTTCTTCTTTCTTTCTTCTTTCTTTCTTTTTTCTTTCTTTCTTTCTTTTTTCATTTTTATTTCTTTCTTTCTTTTTCTTTCATTCTTTCTGTCTTTCTTTCTTTGTTTCTTTTTTCTTTCTTTCTTTCATTCTTTCTTTTTTATTTCTTTCCTTGTTTCTTTCTTTCTTTCTTTCTTTTTTCTTTCTTTCTTTCTTTCTTTCTTTCTTTCAGTCTTTCTGTCTTTCTTTCTTTTTTCTTTCTTTCTTTCTTTCTTTCTTTTTTCTTTCTTTCTGTCTTTTTCTTTCTTTCTTTCTTTCACTCTTTTTTCTGTCTTTCTTCTTTCTTTTATCTCTCTTTCTTTCTTTCTTTCTTTCTTTCTTTCTTTCTTTCTTTCGTCTTTCTTTTTTCTTTCTTTCTTTCTTTCTTTCTTTCTTTCGTCTTTCTTTTTTCTTTCTTTCTTTCTTTCTTTCTTTCTTCCTTTCTTTCTTTCTTCTTTCTTTCTTTCTTTCCTTCTTTCTTTCTTTCTTTCTTTCTTTCTTTCTTTCTTTCTTTCTTTCTTTCTTTCTTTCTTTCTTTTCCTTTCTTTCTTTCTGTGTTTCTGTCTTTCTTTCTTCTTTCTTTCTTTCTTTTTCTTTCTTTCTTTCTTTCTTTCTTTCTGTCTTTCTTTCTTTCTTTTTTTTCTTTCTTTCTTTCTATTTTCTTTCTTTTTTCTTTCTTTATTTCTGTCTTTCTTTCTTCTTTTTTTTTCTTTCTTTCTGTCTTTCTTTCTTTCTTTCTTTTCTTTCTTTTTGTTTTTTCTTTCTTTCTTTCTGTCTTTCTTTCTGTCTTTCTTTCTGTCTTTCTATCTGTATTTCTTTCTGTCATTCTTTCTGTCTTTCTTTCTTTCTTTCTTTTTTCTTTCTTTCTTTCTTTCTTTCTGTCTATCTTTCTTTCTTTCTTTCTTTCTTTCTTTTTTCTTTCTTTCTTTTTCGGTCTATCTTTCTTTCTGCCTTTCTGTCTCTCTTTCTTTCTTTCATTTTTCTTTCTTTCTTTCATTCTTCTTTATTTCTTTCTTTCTTTTTCTTTCTTTCTTTCTTCCTTTCTTTCTTTCTTTCTTTTTTCATTTTTCTTTCTTTCTTTCTTTTTTGTTTCTTTCTTCTTTCTTTCTTCCTTTCTTTCTTTCTTTCTTTCTTTCTTTCTTTCTTTCTTTCTTTCTTTCTTTCTTTCTTTCTTCTCCTTTCTTTCTTTCTTTCTGTCTTTCTTTCTGTTTTACTTTGTCTTTCTTTCTTTCTTTTTCTTTCTTTCTTTCTTTCTTTTATTCTTCTTTCTTTCTTCCTTTCTTTCTTTCTTTCTTTCTTTCTTTCTTTTTTTTTTTCTCTCTTTCTTTCTTTCTTTACTTTCTTTCTTTCTTTCTTTCTGTCTTTCTTTCTGTCTTTCTTTCTTTCTTTCTTCTGTCTTTCTTTCTTCCTTTCTTTGTTTGATTCTTTTTTCTTTCTTTCTTTCTTTCTTTCTCTCTTTCTTT
Source organism: Columba guinea (assembly GCA_032206185.1). Taxonomy (NCBI): domain Eukaryota; kingdom Metazoa; phylum Chordata; class Aves; order Columbiformes; family Columbidae; genus Columba; species Columba guinea. The sequence continues at coordinate 44,090 of JAVLUU010000613.1, read as the reverse complement.
CTTTCTTCTTTCTTTCTCTCTTTCTTTCTTTCTTTTTTCTTTCTTTCTTGTTTCTTTCTTTCTTTTTACTTCATTCTTCCATTCTTCTTTCTTACCGTCTATCTTTTTTCTTTACTTTCTTTATTTCTTTCTTTCTTTTCTACCTTTCTTTCTTTTTTCTTTCTTTATTCTTTCTTTATTTCTTCTTTCTTTCTTTATTTTTCTTTCTTTTTCTTTCTTTCTTTCTTTCTTTCTTTCTGTCTTTCTTTCTTTCTTTTTTCTTTCTTTCTTTCTTTCTTTCTTCTTTCTTTTTTTCTTTCTTTCTTTCTTTCTTTTTTCTTTCTTTCTTTCATTCTGTCTTTTTTGTGTCTTTCTTTCTTTCTTTTTTCTTTCTTTCTTTCTTCCTTTCTTTCTTTATTTCTTTTTTCTTTATTTCTTTCTTTCTTTCTTTCTGTCTTTCTTTCTTTCTTTTTTCTTTCTTTCTTTCTTTCTTTCTTCTTTCTTTTTTTCTTTCTTTCTTTCTTTCTTTTTTCTTTCTTTCATTCTGTCTTTTTTGTGTCTTTCTTTCTTTCTTTTTTCTTTCTTTCTTTCTTCCTTTCTTTCTTTATTTCTTTTTTCTTTCTTTCTTTCTTTCTTTCTTTCTTTCTTCTTTCTTTTTTCTTTCTTTCTTTCTTTCTTCTTTCTTTCTTTTTTTCTTTTGGTTTCTTTCTTTCTTTTTTTCTTCTTTCCTTCTTTCTTTCATTCTTCTTTCTTTCTTTCTTTCTTTCTTTTTGTTTCTTTCTTTCTTTTATCTTTCCTTCTTTCTTTCTTGTTACTTTCTTTCTTTTTCTTTATTTCTTTCTTTCTGTCTTTTTTTCTTTCTTTATTCTTTTTTCTGTCTTTTTTTTTCTTAATTTTCTTTATTTCTTTCTTTCTTTTCTTCCTTTCTTTCGATTTTCTTTCTTTATTCTTTCTTAATTTCTTCTTTTTTTTCTTTCTTTATTTTTTCTTTCTTTGTTTTTCTTTCTTTCTTTCTTTCTTTCTGTCTTTTTTCTGTCTTTCTTTTTTTCTTTTTCTTTCTTTCTTTCTTTCTGTCTTTGTTTCTGTCTTTTCTTTCTTTCTTTCTTTTTCCTTCTTTCTTTCTTTCTTTCTTCTTTCTTTTTTCTTTCTTTCTTTCTTTCTTCCTTTCTTTCTTTCTTTCTTCCTTTCTTTCTTTCTACCTTTCTTTCTTTCTTTCTTTCTTTCTTTTATCTTTCTTTCTTTCTTTCTTTCTTTCTTTCTTTCTTTCTTTCTTCATTCTTTTTTCTTTCTTTCTTTCTTTCTTCTTTTCTTTCTTTCTTTCTTCCTTTCTTTCTTTCTACCTTTCTTTCTTTCTTTCTTTCTTTCTTTTATCTTTCTTTCTTTCTTTCTTTCTTTCTTTCTTTCTTTTTTTCATTCTTTCTTTCTTTCTTTCTTTCTTTCTTTCTTTCTTCCTTTCTTTCTTTTTCTTCCTTTCTTTCTTTCTTTCTGTCTTTCTTTCTGTCTTTCTTTCTTTCATTTTTCTTTCTTCCTTTTTTTCCTTTTTTCTTCCTTTTTTTCTTTCTATCTTTCTTTCGTTCTTTCTTTCTTTTATCTTTCTTTCTTTATTTCTTC